>KB455153.1:59905-110157 GCA_000341325.1 Panagrellus redivivus
AAGGGTCATTAGGACTGAGCCGTAGGCGGGGACTGACTACCGAAAATGGTGCCACTATTCCGGACATTTGTCGCCTTCGAAACGCGCTGACGGACAGGGCGTATTCATTGAAATAAGGAGACCGGAAACGGCCTTTTTCTTTCGGTCTTTTCATCGCTGCACATCTTGCTTTCTTGACAAACTAGGCATTTTACGACAGAGCAATTTACTTCCAACATTCAAACAAAAATCAACAAAATAGCACACCCGTTTCGTCGAAACAGTGAGGTCAATGAAATTGGTGTTAATGACGGCTTAACAAGGGCATTCGGACAGGGTTGCGAGCTCCGTCGGGACCTGGGTACGGCCGTGGAGCAGGACGACGGCAAGGTAGCCTTCGTAGGTTGGGGATCGACGGAGAAGTTCGGGATCGTCTTTGAGTCGCGAGTTGCCTTCGATGATCATCGCATCAACGCCGAAACGGATCTTGTGGACAGTGCCATCGGTGTTGGTGATATCGCAGAGGTAGGAATGCTTCTCGACTTTGCTTGCACCCTAAAAGTGAAAATTGGAGGTGGAAAGTTTAACAAAGAACGGTGGTTGTCAAAAGCTCAAAGATGAAACAAACCTTTTTGCCTTTGCCAGAAAGTGCAGCGACATTTCTGCTGTACTTAACTTCTTTAATGGGAGATTGAAGGGCAGGGTGATGCGGCGGGAGACAGATGATAGTCATGAGGGATGGGTGTTCAAAGAAGAGGAGACCGTCGCGGATGACGGGGGTGAGATCTTCTTCGATGTTGGTCCGTGGACGGTGGGCGGCGGCAGGTACGGTAGTTACCTCAGTCATGGCTCTAAAGAGTAAACACATTCAAACACCGTCTCGGAACGGCAATAAAAGATAAGTAATTCCGGTATTGTGACCAGTTTCAATCAATGACATAGTAGTTTAAGCAAAAAGAGTGTTATTCAACAATATAATCAAATTGTAAAACTTAAAATAACCTAATAACTAATGACTGGCATAAAAATCGAATCGTATTTTCGTAATTGCGTTTTATCACTAGAAGCTCATTTGAATTGACAACTGTTTTTTTTTGAAATCTATGTTTGAATCACATAATCGAACATTCCGGAGCAGCATCGCCAGATGGGGCCAGATTCGCCTGCATCTCAATCAAATGCTCCGGGGGATTTCCAAGTTCATGGATTTGCTGCCATAGTTCGACGATCTTTTCGGTGATTCCTTGTTCTGCTTCGGGAGTAGCAGAAGCCAGGGAAACATAGGTCTCGGAGAGTTCTTTGAGAATCTGAAACAACATTCATCAATGAAGTTGTCAAACATCAGAAATCAACATGTCAACAAACCGTTTTTTGTTTTTCATAGTTTTCACGTTGTTCGGTCGAGAAGGTTGCATCAGCATCACCCAAAATATCATCGTACTTCACAATGGTGGCGTCGATCATCTTTGAAATCTCGCTTTGGAAAATGCACTTTTTCATGAAGTCGATCACTTCGTTCATTTCCGGGTCGTCTTCGCCGGGTATTGCTTGATCGGTGATGTCGCTAGTGGTTTGCTGAAAATGATTCGTTAAATATGAAATTAGACAGATTGAAGACAACAAACCTCAGTTAATTTGTGCATGATCTCGTCAAACTCGGCGGTGGACTTCTGAATAGCCTGTTTATCATACTCGGCCATTATCTCGTCCAAATCGTCGTCAGTTACTCGTCGCTTCTCGAAATCGCCGAGGGTATCATCTAGCAGATTCGCGAGATTATCGACTTGCTTGTCTTCGCCGGACATCTGGAAAGGCATTACGGTATTGCGATTGTTTTTATATAATGGTGGTGAATTAAAACAAGTATGGAAATCCAATCACGAAAGTTGAATAACCCAATCTGTAAAGCACTTTTATTCGGCAAACTCAATGTACAAATCATGACTGGTATCCGAACGAAACACTAGGAGTATAGGTGTGACTATGTACATCAGAAAACGTAGGATATATTCATAGGAACCGATAAAAATTGTTAGAAATCATCACTGAGGAACGGCACGGACAAGCAGACGGGAAAACAGTAACTTTGTTGATTAACAACTGCAAGAGCTGGGCACATCTTCGGGATGTTGGCGCGTCAACTTGAGTTTGGCGGTAGCGGACTCCCACAGGCCGGGGGTTTGCAGGATCTACAAAATACAAATGTTGTAGGGTGCGCGTAGGTATAGATCGACGTGTACAGTTATTCCACGATAAGAATATGTATCTAATAATAAAAAGATATAAAAACAAACCTTGGTAATGAGTTCCTCGAAAGCACACTGCACACCTTCACGAGTTTTAGCACTGGCCTCAATGAACAACATTCGGTGACGCTTAGCAAATTGAAGGCCTTCCTCACGAGTTACAGCACGGTCTTCCTGAACGGGGAATCAATAAATTACAGAGCAGCTGATAAAAGAAACAAAAAACATACAACATCAATCTTGTTTCCAACAAGCATCTTGACGACATCAGTTTTGGTGCAATAAGTGTCAACTTCGGCGATCCAATGCTCGAGACGATCGAAGGTGTCGCGCCTGGAAACATCATAGACACAAATGATGCCCTGTCCGCCTCGGTAATAGCTGGGGGTGAGGGTTCGGAAGCGCTCCTGGCCGGCAGTATCCTGGAATGTGACTAATTAGAGTGAACAAGGGTGTTGATGGTGTTTGACGAACCCAAATAGCTAGTTTCACGAAGCTGTTGTCGATATTCATTGTCGTGACTCGGAAATCTACGCCTGAAAGATTGTGATTTATGATCATCTGCTTAAATTATAGAGTTAAAACGACAATTGCGAACGAAAATGATCGAAAATTATATAAAAACCCAGCTAATTGATAAAACTGACTTACCAATGGTGGCAGCCATCTCGGGGTCAAAAGTATCATCGACAAAACGCAGCATCAGACTAAAAATATATATAAAATTACGAAATAGAAGCGTCATAAAAACACCAACCTGGATTTACCGACACCGCTTTCGCCGACGATCAAAACCTTGAGGGTGGTCAGCACATTGGGATTGTCATTGGCCATCTTGGAGGTAAAGCTGGAACAACTGGACAAATAAAATATTTCTCAAGCAAAGAAATCAGTGCGACGCGGCAAACTGAACGAACAACAACCGCAGCAAAACAATTTACACGTGAGATAGTCGCGGTGGGAAAAATCGAAGACCCGAGAGGCAAGACGGGCATCAAAGTCGTATAGTCAGCGTTCCTCCATAACCGGTGAATTGCCAATCGATCGACTGCCAATGGCTATCTGCTTTTGATTCCATCCGTTCTGATAAAGGACAATAGTCCATTCAATGTCCATGAGCGTCAAGTGTTTCCTTTCCTCGTTAAATGTGGCACGGATGACGACGGCCGCCGGCGGCAACGCGTGTTTCTCTACGTCAGCCGGCGTGCCTCCTCCCTCGATCATGTGCATGCATGTGAATTAGACATGCTTTTTTTGGTCGCAGACGGACTGAGGCATAGGTACATCACGCCCTGTTCGAGCCCGAGGCATCGATCATTCGAACTTTTTCGCCTTTTGATTGCGTTGAATCGATGAGTGCGACCTCCGAAAAGGTCTTATCACAGGGCTGTTTCAGACAGTCGTCGTCCATTTTGTTGCAAAACTTTTTTTTCATGGTTGCCGCCGCGGCCGCCGACGTTGTCGTTAACCCTCTCGTTTTCGCTCATACGCCCGCCCTGGTCATGATGAAGTGTTGTCCATTGCGTTCCTTGGTCGCGTCAAGACCATGCTGATGGATCGCGGATTTGCATGTTAGCTAGTGCGCGATGCGGGGTGCTTTGTCGTTCGCTTTTGCGGGAAATAGCAATCAATGGGTCCGAACAGCGTTCACCTTTTGCGTTTATTCATTAGTATTTGACTTAATGGCTTTTCCTAAGTGGCTATTGTCATCGTTTCCGGTTCTTCGTCTCTTATCATTTTATTGCTATAGTTCATTTTAATTTCACTCTTTCCAACTTTTAACGTTTCCATCCCCCTTTTAACGTGTCTTTGCGTCATAATATCACGGTTTTTTGAAACATTATAACCAATTATTCACCTTTTTCACTTTCAGCGCTCGAGAGCGACTGCTGTTCTCGCCGTACAACGACCTGACCTTTACAAGGACTAAACTGAGCTGTATCATGGCTAAACCGGACAATAAAACGTCCAACAACGATGCTCAGTCAAAGTCGAAGGTACTTCCCGTCAAGCTCGAAAACGCTGGCACCGATTCAAGTATATTAGCGAGTTTTGTCGTAAGTTATATAATCATGTCGTCCAAATTAGTCATAAACTGCTTTCCAGGGACGCGAAGTCACTGTGAAGATTAAAAAGGGAACGGTCGTTGAAGGTAGGGCCGTAAGTGGTCCCCTTATCAATGGCGTTTGCGTCGATCCTGGATGTGGTGACACGGTCAAGCTGAAATACGCTTACGAGTCGCCTGGCGTTGGATTCGAAGGCTTGGTGTACCCGAAAAAGATGCAAATTAACGATCTTTCCATCAATGTTGACGACATTGTGACCATGTCTGTCGTTACTGGTAGCTCCAAGCGGAGTAAGTTTGCCATTTATGATGTTCTACAGTGGTTTATTTGCGTTTTTCTTCAGAGTTTGCAACAGACACCGAATATCACGAAGTCGAACTCCGCGAGGAGGATAAGTTGCTCGAATGGAAGGGCGGTGACGACTCGCTTGGAGCCGATGAAGCCGAGAATAATGGCGGCTGGTCAGTTGAGGAAATGTTTGAACAGAATACAAAACTTGGCGTCAAATCAACTTTCAAGGAGGATTTGACCAAATATACCACGTAAGTTTTGACTTTTTTACGTCTACAGTGCAACATATTTGACCTATTTTGTATTCCAGGTGCAAACCGGCTGGATCTGACGCCGATTACCAGCGAGCCCAGCGTCTCGCACGTGAAATAGAGAAAAACCCGAAGAGTAAAAATTATGCATTCCTTGAAAACGACGACGAGGAACGCGATTTGGACAAGGCTACCATTGTGGAAGACGATGCCGAGAAGCGTGGTGCTTCGGCCAATAACCGTGGTGCCAAGAACCAAAAAAATTACACTGGCCCCATTAATCGTAGGTTTTTCATTTGCACTTTGAGTTAAATTGCAAGCGTGGCATTGCCGCCATTCATTGGTTTTTGGCCCTAGCTTTTTATGTCCTTGTCTGATCGACTTAAGAAATGGGTTCTTTTTTTCAACTGTACCAGAGGCCTGGCCTAAGCCAGTTTTGGCCCAGGCGCGGCTGCGTCCACCCCTCTTGGCGCCGTCTCAAAGTGCTCATGTAATTTTTTCGTTCGTTTCTTTCAGAACGTGCAGAGATGCTTCGCACTGGTACTGGCGGCGGACAGTCCAAGACCAAGACAGCCAGCGGTGAACGTGAGTTCAATCGTAACAACAAGGACAGGCAGAGTTTTGGCAAAAACTCTCAGCCTGGTCAGACGTTCTCCAGCAACGAATTCACCGGCCGACGCAACCAATATGGTACGGAACACTTTTTTGTTTTTTTTTTCCTGGGGCGTTTCTCACTTATATTTTCATTTCGTTTCTTGACGATCCGCCCCATTTCAGGAGACGATAGCCGTGTCTCACCGAACCAGAAGTCCCAGACAAGTGAGTTTGCCTTTTATGTACAAGCAAGCAAGCGCAGCTGCTCTTTGACTGCCAAGCATTTTTTTCTCCTTCCGAATAGTGTCATTATTCGCCATGCTGTTGCTTATTTGGACGTGCCAGGCTTATCTCTTGCACTCACCTTGGGGACGGGACGCGCGTTAATAATTGCGCAATATTTCAGTGATGCGACGCACTGATGAACTTCGCTGTTGGGGCAGCAACTTCAACAACACGTTCCGCGAGCCTCAGGGTAACAATGCTGCCAATCAAGCAGCTCCGCAACCGCCTCAACGTGTTTTCCGTCCGATTATGGCCGGTCCACTACCGGTCAGTCGTGGTCCTCCGGCCCAATCTGCCTGGACGAAGGGCCCTCCGAAGACTACCCCCGCTCCGGTCGAAAGCCCTCCCGAAACCGCCCCCGCTCAGGTTGAATCTCCGACTGCAACCTCTCCGCGTAAGTTCATTTACCCTTTTTAACTTTTTACCACAGAGTTAATCAATACGTGCTTTGTTTAGCGGCTGAACCTGCGCAGGTCGAACAAAAGCAAACCGTGGAAGGCTTAACCTTCACTGCCACCATTCCGAACAATGATTCTCAGGGCAAAGTGCCGACGACGTCACCGCCTCTTTCGACTACGTCAGCTTCCCCACCGCATTTGGGAATCTCACCAGAGCCGCTCAAATTGGAAGAAAATGGTGAAAAGAAGAATTTCAAGTTCAATCCGGACGCACCTTCCTTCGTGCCGTCTGTGAACTCCCCGGCTATGACGCCGCAACAACCGCCACAGCCGCAACATCTCCCTCAGTTGGCACCACCGCCGCTGTTGTCTGTTAGCGGCCCGCCGCAGGCATTCATTGTAAGATTACTCTCTCCCTGGGGAATCACGGATTTACTTAACTTGCACTTTTACAGCCAGTGCAACATATCTCTGGAGGCGGCTACATGCAGGCACCACCTGTCGTCATGTACAACACGATGGTCCAGACGCCGATCACGGGGCAGCAGGGGCTTGTGATGCGCCCAACGGGTGATGCTTGTAAGTTTTTTGCACCTGTTTCGCTGTCTGGGATGAACGCGCTCATCTTTACGAAGTAGTTTCAGCTGCCGGGTTTATGCAGCCGATGTCCGTTCCGATCCAAATGTCACAGCCGTCGGGCATAATGATTCCGGCTTCGAATCATCAAATGATCCCCCCGCAACAAATGCAACAACAACAACGGGGCAATCCTGGGGGCCATCGAAAGACGAATCAGCACAATGGTCAAGTTCTGCAACAGCAAGTCAACCAACAGCAGCAACAGGTCCAGCAACAGAACTCGCAGGTCCCTCAGATGCATTACTCCCATGCCGGAAACATTTTCATGCAGCCGATGCAGCAGGTTTACGGGAATCCACCGACGTCTGGTGGCCAGGTTGGGATCATGCAAGTTCCTGCCAACATGCGTCAAGGAGGTCAGAATGTGGTCACGCAGCCGTATCCGGTCTACCAATCCAACAACATGATGATGGCCAACCCGATCTCGCAAAGCAATATGAACAACTCTGTCTTTGCCCAGTCAATTCCTCAGAACATGCAGCCAGTCTACCAGCAACAGCATCAGCACCAACATCAAGCTCCCCCGCTTAACAGTCAACCGCCGACACCAGCCCCATCTGGTAATCATAATCAAGTAAGTTTTCACCGGATTCACTCCCCCACCCACCCACACCCCCTTTTTGGACTTGGTTGTTTCTTTTTAATCGCTTGAATTGCCCGGGTGTCATTAATTTCTCATTATGCCGCCTTTTGTCAAGTGATTTGATGCGTGATAGTGGTTTGGCTTCTCTAGGATGTGAGCCCACCGCGTCAACACTACGCGCTTCCACCACAATCGGCTATGCCACTGCCACCTCAGCATCAAATGTCAAAGGGCATTCCACACCATCACCCTACTTACCCTGTGCAACAACACAATGCACAGTACATGCAAAGCCATCATCAACATATGATGCCGAACCCACCCCAGCACCAGGTTTGTTTTCGTTCGATTTGAGAATTTGTTAGCCGCACCATGCACCTCTTTCGGAATAATTACGACCGATCTTTCGACGACTACTGTCACTTATGTGTTTTGTAAAGTTGCTGTGAAGTGTTGTGTCGTTTTAGGCCTATCCACAACCCTATGGCGGAACTGTTAACCGTAAGCTCGCCTCCCACCCCTCACTACTATCCTGATTTTGCAGTCTGTGGTTTATCGCTTTCTGTCGTATTGTTTCACTTTGCACAATTTCACTTAACATTTCCAATTAAATGCAAAGGTGCAATTTGTAAGTCAAATCTCCTTGCAGATCCGGAATATCGCCCCGCTTATGGGCAATAACCGCGGCGGCATCATGTCGATGAACAACGGTCCCCCGCAACAGCAGCATTCGATCCACCGAAAGCCTAACGGACCTGGAGGGCAGCGTCGCCAACGCGACTGATATCATGGGGCAGTCTTACTGGGTACTTACTTACTTCCGAATGGCATTTGCGGGCCTCTTTCGGTTTTAAACTGATCTCATTCGAGCTTTTTTCGTGATAAGTGTCCTGGTTGCTTCTGTTGATTTGTTGGGTCTTTGTGTAGCTGAATCTCTTATCCCAACTTGGGTGAATGAATCATAATGAAACATTTTGTATTGTCTTGGTTTGTAACGAGTACTCCTTTTGTATTGTTTTGAACATTTTGCACCTTGTCAGTTCATCAGTTTGTAACCCTTTTTCAATTTTTCATTTTAACATCATTGACGCTTGTATCCCATCCCAAACAGATTTTCTTGTCTTGTTTTGCTTGTCTTATTTATTTATTATTTAATAATTTAAATCTGCTTGTTTAAAAGCAGATCAGAGCACGAGGTTGGTTCGGGTTTGCCCACTGCCCGTTTCCAGAGTTAATAAGTCTTGTTTATTTTTTCTTCCCTTCTTGTGTAACTTACTTTTTTCTGACTATGTTAACAGATTATGATGAAATGAGTAATAAACATATTTAGGGAGATTCTGATGTTATAAGTCGATTAACAGGTGGCAAAGGTGTTTACATTGTGTTCAATTTTCAAGTCTGACGAATTTGCGAACGAAAATCAACAATCTTCTGACCTCTGAACATCGCTACGTGAAAATTTTCAACGTTACATTAGCCAACCCACGGGGTTTTGTGATTCATACAAAGACCAGGGCCACAACGTCGGCGTGGAATCCCGCAGCGTCGCAAATTGGATCGTCGCTTGCCGCCCCAACTCGACAGGTCATCACAATGCCAAAGCTGTCGTGGCCCGACCTGCGGCGCGGTCCCCAAGGTTATCATTACTGTAGTAAAGAAGGGCGAAGATTTATTACCCTGGCATATATCATTCTTGCGTGATAGACACCCAATTGTTTGAAGAGGAAACTATAATGTGTTCAACTTTGCTGGCTTTAATGATGTGTTTCGAATATCCTCCATCGCCATTGGTTTACTTTGCCTTAGTTTCGTCATAATTGCTGCCACACTTTCCAATTTCGCGAATATGATACAATAGTACGCTTAAAAAATGATGTGAAAAGAATAGGACGGCCTCCAGGAATGTCATTGAGGTGCCCCGCCTGCCGTGCTCCGATCGGCTCGTCGACACAATACGGTTACATCCGTAAACCCATCAATGTCAGTCATTCTACATGAGGATGACCTCCATGTCGCTTCACCTTCCGACCGTGCTCGGTGTTGCGGATCCGAGGTAACGATGGAAAAAAGCAGGCAGACGGTCATCGTCAGCTGCGATTTTTCTCGCCCATTAGCATTGTCTTCGACACCGCGAAAATTCGCGCGCGGCTCCGAATTATCCGACCCGTCCAATTATGGTGGTACGACCCGACCGGCCACCGAAAAAGGGCTTTTGTAAGGAGGCGGATAACAACAGATTTTTGCGGAAGAAGGTGTTGTTCGAGGTTCTTGTCTCGGTCCGGGAGGTCGGTCTCGTGGAGTGCCGTCGTCGCTGAAGGCATGTCATGCCAGGTGGTGACTTGAGTGCCGTGTCATCTTGACTAGACGCCCCCTCTCAAGCATGCCATCGACGACGTCTACTGTGTCGCAATTTTTTGCTGCCATGTTTTTGTGGAGCAGAGTAATGTAAACTGAAAAAGGATATCCTTACTATTTATACATATCAACATCGACAAAAAAAGTCCATGAATTCCTCCACGACCATCACCAATGTTGTTCAAACCTGTGCCTCTGTCCTTATTTGTATCGTTTATCTTCTTCCCGTGCATCGTTCCGACGTTCACCTGTTGTAAGGTGTCATCTCCCATACGTGCGGCGCAAAAGGGGGTCCGAGAAAGGCAAACATTAACCATCTATAATCGGACTAAAGGGCTCGCTCATTACTTACTTCGTTTACGCAATCGGTGCAGTCTTTACTGCGATCCAATTTTTAAAAACCTACTAGCTGCCCTGAGGCAGTAGGTGTATAAGGAATACGAAAAGGAGGAGATGTACTCTTGCGACAGGCCAAGACGTCAAGCTTGAGTTCCTGTCAGTCAGTGGCCTGCTCACACCCTCATCCGGACACGGCTGTAAATAGGTGTCACATTGTCAATCACGCAAAGGTCCGGGATCTCCTTATCGTGTGATGGTCAATAATGTGATAAAGCCACTTTCACGCGGATCCTTCTCACTTGTCATTATTTATTCACAAAATTACAAGCCGCAACAGGCGTGCCCGTTTTCTCAAGGACGCCTTCCGAAGATGCGTGTAAAATAATAAGCCATCATGTTTGCCATTAGGATGAGAGGGCGGAAATCTCATGTTACTTTTCTTTGTTTTTGTTCGTTATTTTATGCCTGACATCGTGTCACCCTCAAATTTGCATTTAATTTATTTCCATTAGCCTAAAATCAGTGCAAAGGTTGCTACCGACTGTCGAAACTGTCACAATTCACCCCATAAATCCACTAAATTCGCCCTCTCCCCCCTTTGTTACAAGCATAGCGCCTTTTCGGGTCGTTGCCCTCCTTCCCGCAAATTACGCGCCACACCGGACGTTGCTCCAGAAGGCTACCAACCAGGCTTATTGTTCGCTTGAGCTCAAATGCCTGCCGCCTGTCCCTACGAATACGATCACCGGTGTCCAAGTAGCTTCCGTCATTCTTTCCAAGTATGAATTGCATGCGCAATTACACCGCTTTCCATCAAGCGGCAATCTTTAAAGGTGTTACACCCTTAAAAATGTATGAAAATATGCCGAAATCGGCGGGGTAGCTTCGTTCTTGGCCCGGCCTATAATACATTGCGTGTGAGGTGAATTCGTTCGTATCATATATGTGTATTTTTTACATTCTGACGCTGGACTGGGATGCACTTGGTTGTCGTTGCCGGATGGAAACATGAAGTCTCAGGATATGCTGCGACAAAAAGTTTCTGGCTGCGATAGGCTCGAATATCAGAGTCATTCCCACGGTCAAATTGTTAGAAGCTCAACATTAGGTAGAAGCCGAAAAAAGCGCTTACTTAGGTCAACAGATACTACTTGCAGAGTCGTAAAAATCATAGATGAGTTTTTTTGGCTTATAAATTTTTGAAAAAATGAAAAGCTAACGCGTTTCCCTACCAAATTTATAGTCTAATGCCAGGCTCAAATGGCATTCTCTACCATTAGATTCATGACCCTCTGCCAAACCTAGTTTAAGAATCCGTCTTTTCAAATTAGGCGCTTAATCCGGCAATGTCAACCGTCCATGGGCCGCAGTCCAAGCCAACGCTTTATCCCCGGTAATAATTGCATCTCAGCCGCAGGATGAGGAGGATGCGACTCGATTTCGCGCTCGCGCGACGTGATTGCAGGCTGGCACTTCAATAGCTGTTGGTGGTGCGACGATACGGCAGCCGTCATTGCCTTTTTAGGCGCCTTTCCAATGGCGAACACCCTCGAACGGTGTTTCCTTAATGACGAACATCATGTAAGTCAGCCCATTTCGCCCATCCTTCCTTTTTTCTTCGTAACTCTTTACTCTTCAACACGACTGGCGCCGCTACATATAATAGTTTCGTCCATCTTCGAACCCGCAAAACCTCGTAAAATAACCGAACCAGCGCAACAACACTAAAAAAAGAATAAAATTAAGTAAGAATGTTTCTTTCTCCTCGTTTTGAGCTTCTTCCCCTAGGGGTCAATGATGGATGGTGACCAAGTCGTTCACCGCCCTCGGGTCGTCGAGTTATGCCTGCGTGAGACCATTTGTTTCGGGTCGGACATCCCAGATCTCATCATGTTTTTGGTTGAAGTCATTTTTTTTGGACGGCGACAAGCCATCCGACGCCATTGGCCCCCCGCGCTGTAACTCGTTAAAACATTGTCTCATGAGCGACATGTTATCTGGCGTACCCTATTCTTCCTGAAATGGGTCGCGTCAAACGAGCGGAAAGGGCGGACTTGTTGCTGTTGGCACCAATGTGCTCTTCCTGAATCAGTCGTTCAGACAGTCGTTGCTGTTGGTGAGTAAGCGAATGGAACAAAAACTTAACCCTTCGAAGGGGCAACTAGTGTCCGGCCATTCTACAGACACTTCCCATTTCCATTTCTCAAAACAACACTGTTAACTGAAAGATCGTAGTCGCAACTCTGCAAGCCCAGGCAACTGACCAATGCCCACCCCAGTTTTCGATTATTTGTTTACCTTTTGAATATTTTTAATCAAACAACAAAGCTAAATATAAATTCAACCATATTTCTTGAACATGATTTCTGTTTGAACACAGGGGGTCCACCCGCATTCGCCAATTTGTCCTCCTGAATGCTTGATGTTCGCTCATCAAGCTGCTAGGTTCGAATAAGCTCGTCGTTTCTACCTTTATGGACTCGAAACAGATTTTATACACACATCAATGCGGACGGAGGGTGGTATCGTATGTATCCGCAAACACAAAGTGGGTGTCCACAGACGTCGGTAGCCGAAGCCTTCTGGTCGGTCACCTGGCGCTCTTTACCGAACTCATGCGCGCAAGTCCGTCTGGTCACTCATTTTTTTGAAACTTAGTAGCCGCCAAGTTGCGCGCACCGTCGACCATCCATTTTTTGATGCTGTTAATATTTGTTCAGCTTGCTGCTTTTCGTTTAGCGGATCATTTCTTTCTATCATATGAAAATCGTAACTTTATACCTGTTTTGATTAAGCTTCTTCACAGGTAGCAACAGCAACCACTTTGGGGGCGCGGTAACCGTTGTTTTTCAGTTTTTTATTCAATAGAAGCTGATTCTCTCTCACTTACTGACCAGTCAAACAAACAAGCGTCTGCCACTTTTCACTTCATGTAAACGCCAGTTACCCCCTTCACTTCCGGTAGGACAGACCTTGCCACACCTTTCATATTCCCCTTTGTCGGTAGACGAGTTTTCTGCCTTCCAAAAACATGGTCCAAGAACAGCTTAAAACCTTCTTTGGACAATATTTAAATCGCATGTAAATGTATTTGCTCAAGTGTCATTTCCGCCAGTTTGGCAAGCCGTACGGGAGGCTGTGGCATTGATTCTGCCTTGTTTTTTTCGGTTCTTTGGGGTCAAACCAAACCAGAAATCTAGCCCCACCATACCAACAGTCATGGCAGTAGTGGAGAATGCCATCCCGAAGGTCGTCTTGCATAGTCAGCCGATCGCTTTGTAACCCACTTGTCGAATTCTCGCGTCAAGTACTTACCCGATTTCGGCTATTGTCGCCATCTTTCGAGAGCTATAATTACTGGGGTTATGTCCTTATCCCATGTTTCGAGTGTTTTTCATGCCCTTAAAGCAACGGCTATTTATGTCAGACGGATATCCTAACTATTTCTCTCACTCTCTCATGACGGAATTACAAATATCATTGTTTTTTCGACGCCTCGCTCGCTTGAAGCATATATTTAGCACGCTTATCCCAACAAACGACACCATAAGCACCCAAGTCCGGGTGCAATTCATGTTCCAATTACTGGCGACTCATTCCCTTTTCGTTCGATTAAATATATTAGATATCACGACGAGCCTCAAAGTGCCGAGCTTGCGACAGCGCCTGCCTTGCCCATAGGCTGGCCACAAAAGTAGAGTCGCATCCTCGGGCCGAAGCGCGAAAACGGCGCACCGGACAAGTAGACGCCATGTAGTAAGTGGCTCTCTCCCTCAGTTCCAATTTAGGTTGACCCTAGGGCGGTGCCGTTTGCATTGGCCCCTTTATCTTTGTCATTTGTGAGTAAAGCTGTGAAAGTGACCAAAGGTCCTTTCCGAATTATGGATTTCATTTCATGCCAGCTGATTCTGAGGATTTCATTTTTCATACCTGATCAGTGGAGATAGTCAAGTTTGCTTGCATAAAGCCTATCGGGTCAGCCTGTCCCTCTCGACGTTTTCGTTCGTGCCCATTAAGCGTGTGAAAATTGTGGCGCGATCAAGTGGATTAACTTTATTTTTGTCCGGTTTGATGCACTTGGCGCTCCACCCCGATGGCTATTTCAGAGGACGAGTCATAACCGTACCAAGCAACATGTCGCCCATTGAGCCGCCGACAATCGCATCGGTTTCACAGTGATTCAGCCGATTACCGCCTGTCAACAGTGTTCCAAATTTCGAGTTAATCCTGACACTTCCTTGCCTTTTATTGTATAATCGCATTTATTTTTTGAACCATTGCGTAATTTATTGTATTCGTCGCAGATATGATTCTCGGTTACAGTCGGTATCTGACTTTTGCCTTTATTTCTCTAATAGGTTTGTTTTTCTAACTCTAACTTTAAGCATCATCAAAGTCAAAATTTACAGTATTAGCAGTGTCGGTGAATGCCACCACGGGTCACTGTCCAAACTCTGTTAACCTAGTGATCCAACAGTGCGTACAGCCAGTCGCCGAATATGCAAAGGTTCTCAACCAAAAGGTATGATTTTCATAATTAGCAACCACATAATCCAGAACATGTCTTATTCCTGTCCTTGAAACTGTTCCAGGATAACTCCACTACCTCTTCCTCAAAGCCACAATCCGAATTCGGGCAAGCGTTATCGCTCCCCAAATTAGGTGGTCAAGTTTTCACAGAACTATGCAGGTATGTCGCGTCGCCTCCTCCTCACATTTCAGTTTCTTCCTTCTTATTAGTCGTCATCCACGGAAGCAAAATCCGAAACTTTGAATGAGATCCCCTTTGTAATTACAGGTTGATCGGAGACTTTAATACATGCGTGGAGCCGCATCGCGAAAAGTGTCCGAAACACATTACAATAAACCTAATAGAAGCGTCTTATGGTTACCTCTGTAATGCCGGATACGAGAGTAAGTTTATTTTTGGAAAATGGGGAACGTCTAAATAAATAGATAAATAGCCCTACGCATGGATCATACTGTCAGAATGCGGAAATAGGATAGGAGTGCCACTTACTGCTATACTAAACACGTCTATCGTATTCATCCGTACATGATTCTCTTTTGCAGCATTTATGAACAGTGCCGAATGCTTAATGGAACTGGACCAGAGGCCCTCTGTAAAGCACTGCCATGATGAAACGCTTCGGGACATCGAAAAGGCGAACGGCGAGCAGGGCATCACCATGCCGGCTAAATTGGACCGCATGTGCGAGTAAGTGTGCCCTATTTCGGGTTTAGACCCCATTTGGTTAAACATTTTACAACTTTTTTCATTAATTCCTATTCCACAACTTTAGGGCACTCAACTTCTTTTCGGGATGTGTCCGACACCCGATTCGGCACAATTGCGGCCTCGAAGCTTGGCAAGTGATCTTCCGAGTCCTGAAAGACACCACAAAGACGCTAATGCCGGCTTGTCAATTCACCGGAACGTCCCCAAAGATTACACATCGACATCACAAAACTACTTCGGCAGCACCGCCGGCACCTCCGCCGAAGCCATTGGAAACGAGCCCCCGCAGCATGCCCGATTCGCCCAATTGGCACGTTCCGCTCGAGACCCCACCACCATTTGTGGAGCCTGTCGACAATTTGTCTTCCGACAAAGAGAAAAACGCCCGACGTGTAAAATTCCCCGCCGATGATGAAACCATTCAGTTTTCAACGCTTGAGTCCAAACAAGCACCTCCAAGTTCGTCCAATAATGCCGTTCCCGGCATTGTCGCTATTTCTTGCACAGTAATTTCGTCCATTTTCTCAGTATTTATGCTTACCGTTTTCATTAGTTGAGTTTTTGTATTATATTAATTTTGATTTCAATGTACTCGTTTGTGAGTGCAGCAAATAATAAAGAGCCGTCTATACCTCAAAAATTACAATTTTGTACAGTATAAAACAAAAATAATCTATATTTATACCCGTTTATCGGATATAGCAAGATTCATAAACTTACAAAATACAATTTGCACCCACCTGTAGGCTTTACCATAGTGTCATGTTTTGATGCGATTAGGGGGCGTTATATTAGGTATGTGACAAATATATTATCAGTTATTGCCTACAGTAATCAAAAAGGAGGGAGTCAGGGGTGCTATAAAAGTTTACAACATATTTGACCCACACATCAGAATAGAAAATGTTGGCTAGCTGTGTTAGTGCGCTGATTTCAGTTTGAGAGATACTATTTCTGAAATGTTTCAATTTTTTCTAAAATGTTAATGTTCAAACTGATTAAAGTATTATCTACAATTTATATGTGGTTTGGTCTTTTATCATCCGAGTGCAACTAATTCCCGTCTCAAATTACTTTTTTGGCCCAGACGAAGGCGGGATACAAATTCAATTTGATATTTCATTTCCAGAATACTATAGCGTAACTTTTATCCATTCCCATCTCATTCAAAAGTGAATATTTTTCGATAAAAGGAAACTATCAAACCCTGTTGACTATTCCCATCCGGCCATTCAAATATTTTCTTATCCGCGCGAGGTATTCCGTCCCCACATCATACCGATACTGTCATTGATTGTCGAAAACAACTTACGAGCCGGGGGTTGGTACCTCGTGGTCACTCTGTGGAAAGCTCCGGAAAAACAGCTGATTGACGTCCATACAGACGGGGTGCTATTGTGTCTGAAGTGAAGGAAGACTCTGTTGGTTTCGCCGAGAAGCACCACTACCGAGTTTCCTCGCGAGATGGAAAGGGAGGAGACAAACCGCTCTAAGCCGAGAAGGCCACGCAACCCGATGAAAACAAGCATCCCGCGGAGCTCTCGTCGAGCACTGCCACGGGCAGTCGTGCGTGCATCGGCCCAGGGTGAGGATGTTCCGTTTTGCGCATGCAATGGATTGTGTACCTGTATTTGTTTGATGTTTTTCCTGTCCGATCTTTGAAAGAATTTGAAAGAAAACTCGCGAAAATACGTTTGGATTAGGTTTTTTGAGTGGTTAGAGTTGAATGGTTGAAGTCGATTGCCGACACCCCGCCAGATAACTTGTGAACCCCTGGCCCTCCAGCCCCCTAGGTTCAACTTCAGCTGCTTTGGTTCCGAATGACCCGTGGTCGCTAATCACACCACGTGAACACGGGGGCCAAACCGCTGAAGCCAAACAACGACCACGACGACCCCATCGAACACCGCTCTCGTTGTTGCCACCGGCGGCTGTCAGCTGAGCGGGTCCGTAGCTCTGTGTGTCCTCAAGTGTGAGTGTAAAACACTGCCACCGGGAAGCTAGCTAGTAAAAAAACCCTGCGTCTGCAGGCCTGAGACTCGGGGGCCCGTTTCGAAGAGGGCGGAGAGGAGCTTCAAGTCCTCGGGACATTCTACGCCTGACTCTTGGCCCGCAACGTTCGCCCTCCCTACTATGTTTTTGTCTTTTCCCTCCTATTTGATGGCATTTTGCTTTTTGCAATTCCTTCAAATGGCCACAACAAACTCACTGTTTTCCTTTTCCGTAAGCCATCAACATCTCCCTGAAGGTTTACTCGATGTCATGACCAAAATCCGACAGGCACGAGGGCCAAACGCCTGTTCATGTTCGACTTGTCCGGCTCCGCACAGGAAGTCGGATTGCTTCCGGCAGGCCATCGTGGTCTCCAGCGGCAACCACGAAAATGATAAACTTATAAAAGTCTCAAAACGAATGGACACATGTGGAATATAAAAAAACAAAACTAGTCTCCCATGTATATTTGGGCCAAATGGCTGCAAACTCGTGTTTCGGCCGAAACGGCATGAGTGGTCGTTGTTCCCTTTGACCACGCGCCTCAGGGTTAGTTTTCGCGGCGGGTCTTAAGGCTTCCTATGCAGCTTGATTAATGGCACTACATCAGTGGGAGGGGAGTTTTTGTTGATTTGAATAGTGAAAGTGCCACTTTTGTCTCATTTTCTTCACTATACAAGTGTCTTTGCGCGGAAACAACAACAACCGCCGGCTGCTTGACCGACTGACCATAGGGTCGACTGACAAACCGTTGTAGCATTGAATTTAGTTGGCCATAACAGCGTGCGCAGGGGTTGTTTATTGTTTTCAGGAAGCCTTTTGCATTCTATTTTCGTTCTCGTGTCCCGTGCTGACGCCGAATAATAATATCTTGCGTGCATGGAAAATGTACGAATTCGAATTTGACTTCATGTTAACTAATATTTCGAACCGATTGTAGGAGCGACGCGGGGTGTGATGAGCGCCCTTCACAGGTCATACAGCTGCACATAGCAAAGGAATTCTATTGTTAACGTGTGCCACGCCTTTGGTCGGCAAGCAGTATCAGAAACGGAATCGCCTTTACAGATTTGATTGTCCTTGTTATTCGCGCTTCTCTGCGTTTGTCGCTTATGTTGCGGCTTCTCACTCGCGTCACGCTGGGCGCCACTGCACGAGACGGGGACCTAGCCGCCGAAAATCAGGCAGACAACGACGCTCCGTTGCACGACGACGAAGGCGACGACCTTAACCTGCATCACTTTGAAGCACCTGACCACCCGCAGATTGGTGCCATCCACGAAAGCGACCACGACCACGACATCTACGACGATTCGTCAACTGACATCGAGAGCGAGTCGGAGGACGTTGACTTAAGGGAGAATTTACTCACTACCCGTCACCACCATCGCAGTCGACACTCCTCGGTTCGTTTTAATTTCTGTTTTTATTTTTGTGTACCTGTCAACAATTACACGATCAGGTGTTTCGGCAGCCGGTCGACGTCGATGCGCACGCGTCAGGGGAGGGTCAATTTTGGATGCGCCATTAAAACAAGGAACACACCACCACCCGTGTTTCTCTTCTATCTATCTATATGTGACTGAACTATTCTTTATAGAATCGCGTAATCGTCAATCGCTCCAACAAACACAAGCGAAAACAGATGCGTTTGACCTCTCGCAAGCGACACGTTGTCGCATCCACCAACGGATCGCAACTCAGCTACCACCATCCGACGATCCAGGCCAAACAGAATCAGGTTAGCTTTTAGAATCTAGAATCTCATTTGGGCTTCTATTTTTGTCAATTTCCTTCTGCACTTTGGACCTTCGATCCCTATTTCCTCCTGTTTTTTTCATTACGCGATGTACTTTACAAAAAGCGAGCTCAATATCATCGATAATGTACTTTCGATGTACTTGTCAAACGACAGACACCCTCGTTCTGGAGCACTTTGTTTCTAACAACGAAATGGGACGTGTGTGCCGTGCCAGCATAGTAGATTGCCTTCAGCAGCCATCTCAAAGGTCATTTGCTACTAGAATTAGGCCGTTCCAGTTTATTCTGAAACCATTTGTCATGCAAACGGAAGAGTACAAGCCTCGTAAGATCAGAGACTGCACTACACCAAACTATTCCATTTGGCATTTGATTGATTTAGATCGTAAAAGGGACAATGGAAGTTTTGATCACAGGTGGTAAAGCAGTATCAAAGTCGGCTTTGCACCTCTCGATCGGGGCGGTTTTTCCTGCCTTAACGATGCGAGACAAACCTTTTTGCCGACGACCAACAAAGCTACTAATAGCGACTGAGGCGGAGGCTCGTTTTTGTCAAAAACTGACGACGTCCGCGGACAGTTTCGGGAAGACGAGGACGTTGTTCCCGGCTCTCGTCATTTCTGTTACGATATATTTAACTCTTCTTCATTTTGAGCCTTAACTAAACATGGCGAATGAGCCGCTCATGCAATCACAGCTTCCATTGGCGGCCGTAAATGAGCCACAAAACGGCGAACATGTTGTGAATATTTGCCGTAAACTTAAGTTAAGTTGTTTTTCCTTTCTTTTAACGGCGATCGCGCTATTTCGGGTAGGTCAGTAGCCATCGAACCAGCTGATCGCTACTTTCCCGATCAATGTTCCTTCTTATCTCAAAAGAACGTGATGAACGTTCACGCATCATCCATCCGTTATTGTAGTTTTTTGCACCCAATTTTGGCGCGTCAAAAAGGTAATCGGACAGTTTTAGTCTCGTTGGAGGTCATATGACCAGCATTGACAAGGGGAATAAAGAAGACAAGACAAACCCTGGCTAGTGTTGGTACAAGACTAGAACGAGAGCGTCACACACAAAGTGACAACCGACGGCTATTTGCATGCGTCTCATCCCTCCTTTTTTACCAACATAAAGGATCAATTTTCATTCAAAAAAGTGCCCGGAACGTTATATGAGACTTAATTAAAGAGGCAAATATAGAAACACTCGCAAATGTAAAAAGATCTGATACGAAGGGGGCAGCACTTTTCGTCAACGGCAATCAATGTGAGGGACTAAACGTCTGTCCATACAGATGTTCAAAGCTGACTTTATGTGCACCTCTCTAGCTAACATCATCGAATCTTCATATTTGTTGGTGTTTTGCCATGTTGACAAGAAAACTAAGCTTTATATAAAAGCAAAGGAGGAAAAACAACTTCTAACCTGTGGGAGCATATGGTGGTGCAGCTGACTCCACCGGGTTATCAATGTCATGTATGGGGCGGTGTCCCCCACGTCCTGTAAACTGAATATGAGAGAACTTGGGCCGCGTAAGGTAATACCAACTGTTTTTTGCTTAAATCGTAGACGTCCCTCTTCTATTTATTATTCCACATTTTTTCACTCTTTTTCCTTCAGACTGATCGATTCCTTTGTAAAATTTTGCACAATGGTGTCTTTGTTTCACGCGGAAATTCGGTTTTCTACTCTGTTAGGTCAAATAACTCCTGTAACTTTTGAAGTTTCTCCTTCCATTTTTGGGTATATATTTTGACGCATTCAATTTTTAAAATAGTTCACAAGCCGCTTTACGTATTACTTTGCTTTCTTTTTACTCTTTTTAATGTTTCAATTCATCAACGAAAACGCAAATACGTGCCGAATTGGATGTGAAGGGCATGTTTCTGCTCCACTTTTTCCCTATTTTGAACTATGATAAAAACACTCAGTTTTTGAGTCTAAGCGCAGTCTTATTTAGAGAGAACGCGTCAAGCATTTTTTCCATGTGTCGCAAGTGACCGTGTGACTAACAGCGCTGTTTTTGCGTTGGTTTATGCGTTAGCAATGTACATGCTAGGGGTGCCAGGCTATTAAAGGTGATTTTTAATGGGTTTTGATTTCTAATTTTCTCTTTTCACATCTTTTTACGACTTGGTTTTTGATGTAGAGATAAAAATTGCATTTCAGATGTACCTTATCACAACGTTATTGCCAAACCAGCCAGAGCAAACCGAGGAAAATTTGATCAATAAAAAACTTCCGAAGGAGCTGTTGTTGCGGTAAGCTGAAAACTGGGCAATCTTTTGAGTCAAATTTTTTAAAGATCTTTTCGGTTTTACCTATCGGTTTGTTAATTTTATAAATTTCCGCCATTCGCGTTGTACAGTAAACGTTGAAATTGTAATTTTGTTGTTTTAAGTAAATAAAATAATGAAAAACATGTTTTTTTCAGGGTCTTTTCATACTTGGACATTGTCTCGCTATGTCGGTCCGCTCAAGTATGCCGTTCTTGGAATACATTGGCCATGGATGGCAGCAATTGGATGCAGGTTGATTTATTTCGGTTCCAAAAGGATATTCGGGTGAGTAAACAAGCGGTTTTTGTTTATTTGTGTTTCTTTGTTTGTCTTGACCATTTAATGATGTCATTTTAAAACTGGCATTTTCAGGCAAGCGTTGTTGAGAGCCTCGCGAGACGATGCGGCGGGTTTTTGAAAGTTTTATCTCTGCGCGGATGTGAAAACATACAAGATTCGGCATTGCGATCATTTGCTTTGAAATGTAACAATATTGAACGTTTATATTTGAATAAATGTAAAAGGATCAGTGATGAGTAAGTTTATCGATTTCTGACTTTTTAAGCTATAATTGCGTTTTTCAGTACTACCGAATACCTTGGCCTATACTGCCATCGCCTCGTCACTCTTGATCTTGAAAATTGCGTTCAAATAACTGATAAAACATTGAAATATCTAAGGTTTGATCCATTACGCCCATGTTAGTTTGTCTAAACGCGTTTTTTCAGCAATGGATGCAAATATCTGCAGGAACTAAATATCAGCTGGTGTATGAATGTTACTGATAAGGGTCTTCGGATGATTATCGAGGAATGTCCTAACCTTCAGTCACTGTTCTGCAAAGGGTGTGAAGCCATTACTTCTAATTGCTTTGCACAGTTGGCACCGGAAAATCTTGCTCAGCTACATTCATTGAACTTGTTTTCATGCGTTGTGAGTTTCCGATTTATAAAATTCGTAAAATTTACTTATAATTTTTTGGTTTTTAGAACGTAATCGATGAAACTGTTGAAGACATTGCCAATAACTGTCCGAACCTCGAGTATCTCTGTTTGTCAAACTGCCGCGAAATCACTGACCGATCTCTTGTTGCGTTATCGCAAAGTTGTACCAAGTTGAAGTGGGTTTTTTTTGTTTAAGCGGTTTTTGCGTTCAAAAAAGCGAAAAACTTCCGGAAGTTAAATGAAATTATGTTTTTTTATAATTGACTTTCAGAGATTTGGAACTTGCTCTATGCAGCAACTTAACCGATGTGGGCTTCATGCAACTCGCAAAAACGTGCCACGACTTGGAGCGCATGGACCTCGAGGACTGCAATCAAATCACCGATTTGACATTGCACAGTTTGAATGTTGGCTGTCCACACATCTCAAGCCTTTCTCTTTCGCATTGTGAACTTCTGACTGATACCGGGTTGGCTGAACTCTGCGGGTCTCACTTCGATATCATACAGGTGCTGGAACTTGACAATTGTCCCCTTATTACGGATGCCGCCTTCGAGTTTATGAAGCCTTTGCGCACCCTGGAACGCATCGATTTGTATGATTGTCAGCAAATTTCGAAGGATGCGATTAGGAAGTTTAAGGTAATTCAATTAGTAATACTTGTGCCACTTAAAATTGATTATAAATTTAGGCAATTCGACCAGAGGTCGAAGTGCAGGCCTACTTTGCTCCGAACACGCCACCCACAACAACGCCACCGTCGCGTCAAGGAATCTGTCGATGCTGCGTTATCTTATGACGACCTCGCGACTTTTACAATCCAAGCTCTCATGTAAAGATTATCTAAACCGTATTCTGGACATTATTCACAACCATTGTTTTGTATATAACTTGCAACTCTATATCTCACACTCATACTCTGGCTATTATTTGTTTTAAATACCTGTTATACTCCGTGTCTTGACATCTTTGCGAATTCGCGGTATTTGAACACTTTGACAAAGCATAAAGACTTGTTGAACCCATGATATAATTTCTACGGCATCGCAAATTAGCCTTTGTCAACTTTTTTGTTCCGTTTATATTAACTGTACAAAATGTAACCTAAACAACTGTGAACTATGTTTTTCGACTTGTTCCCAATTCTCTTTCCATTAATTAGCCTGTTTTCTTGCATTTTGGCACTTATCTGGTAACTCATTGTAATAAACAGCTTTTGGTATCGCCAGTGTGCATTAGCTTCTCTGAAACTGAATTTAAGAAATCAATGGCATAATCTCACAATAATCCTATTGTTTTTTGATTTCAAGCCTATTGCGGGTAAAAAAAGGCGCAGAAGGTAGACAGATGATGCTGTTTGCCGTTTGCCTTTTCGTTTGTCGTTTTATCTACAGAGGCGGACAGATCGAAGAAGCAGTAGTCATAGCAGCTTGGTCGGTTTGAGCATCCTCGAAGAAAAAGCGACGTTGGCGGTGTCAACGCAGTCAGTGTACATGCCCTTCATGGTCCGTAAATGAGAGGCGGGGAAATGGCGGCGCAACAGACAGCCGTTTTTTGTTGCCTTTCACGTTGAGCTCCTGCAATGCGGGTGGGCAATGCTACTGGTGTGCAGAAAAATTGGGCAATGTCGTTAAGCCGGAGCAAGGGTTGTGCGTAATATAACAATGCCGGTGGCCTACAAACGAACCGATTTTACTTAACTTACCACCCTTGAAAAAAAGACGTATTCATTCACGTTTCACATGGAAACGAAAGTAAAATTTCCTTTGTTTGGCATCACGATACAGACCACCCCAACATCCTATTCTTATTCATTGAAAATCCCCCGCTCTTTATGGGGCTGTACTTATTTATTACGTGGCGCCGCATGTTCTCCCTCTTCCGACATGTTTGATGTATATTCGTCCTCCACTATTGTAGTGGGCTAGATTTCGGAAAGACAGTCTTGTCATTTGTGGCCCGTAACGATGGAGCGTGTGCCGCTCAGGGGTCTTCGAGATGACGCTGTTTTGTTTTATCCACCGAAAAGTGGGAAAAGTCGGATTCAAAGTTGTTATCAATCAGTGCGTGATAATTGGCCATCTGATTGGAATCCGTTCCTATCTTCGACTGAACGTGACATCCGAGATCACCGTATTGACTCATTTTGCCAAGTTGAAAGGTTCTTCTGGAGAATTTCACCTTCATACTTCTTGACTATCCTCTACAGCTTTCTAAATATAAGCGTAAGACGTCTTACCTCTCCTACAGTACCCAACAGGTGTCTATTTCAGGCATTCATGTCCGCGATAACCGTAAGCACAGTCTGGGACTTCTACGACCCAATGCCCATGCCATACGATACTTCCTGGGGCCGTCGATGTGGCGAATTTTACCAGTACGCGTACCTCTTCTCAAATGGCCGACGTGTTGCAAAAACCCAAGTCTACACGAAATTGGATGACTTATCAAGTAAGCACTTGTTTGATCATTGATCACAAGTCAAAACGAGGCTAATTTGGTACTTTTTAAGTTCAAACCGGAATTCACTACTTTTCACACTTATTCTTTGCCTGCCCCGGATACATAATGCCAATAATAATATTCTACATAGTCTTCAGGGTAAGTGTCTGATAATTCTTTATGCTAATGAGACAGCCAAAACCCCCGGAAATTTATTGCATAATGAAAATGAAAACTTGTTTCAGAAACAGCCAAGGTACTTTCTCTTGGTCATCACATGGTTAGCAATGATGTGTATTCGGCAACTTTTTGACTTGTGCAGCCACCTTGCACGACTTGCTGTTAGTTTTTTTACACTTAATAAAAAAAGAATGGCAGAAAGACATTTGAAAGCGTTTTGTTTAGATATCAAACGATGTGAACAAAATGCACAAAGTGGCGGAGGAGGAGAGCATACCGCTGAGATATCTGTATTACCGACTATTTTTGACCTTTCTGCCATGCTTGTGGTTACCATTAATGGTGGGTTGGGTTCACACGACAAATAGTGAAAGTAAAAACAAAAACAAATTGCAGCTATACAACTGTGTTATCGTGATTGCTCACTACCGCGCGCTCACAAAAACAATATCAATGGCACAATATTTTTTTGTAAGGTTGAAGCACTTTTATTCAGTCTTTAAATATACTTTTTATAGATCGATAAACTACAGCAACAACACTTACGCCAACACGACCGTTAACAAAAAGCTTTGCCGTGCGACTCTATGGTTGTAAATTAACGCTTTCTCTGTCACAATGAAACTGCTATTTCATACTTTTTGTGCAGAAAACAAAACGAGAAATAAAGACTTTTGGATTGGTAAATGAGAAAAAACCTAACACCCTAGCACATGCTTCCTCGATTTAACCTCTTGTCTGTCTCCGAGAATCTCGTCCCTGGATGTATACCCTTCATGGTTCGGTTTCGTGCTTGCATTGATGGCCTTCAATTGTAGTGATGTCAATGGCTTGGCTATGAACGAAGACGGGGGACTTTGTCCAAGAGGGTAAAATGGTTTGGAAAGAACGACGATGAACCTCGCGCTCATAATAATAGGCGGCGCCCTTGGGCCGTTAAGCTCGAACACACCGGGGTCTACGTCGCTTCTTTCTTCCATTTCTTTTTAATGCCAAAGGTGCCAAGAAGGGCTAAAGGTAGAAGAGTCGCAGAGTCACGCATATTCGAGAAGTCGTTGCATGTAAAAACTTTGTTATTTTTCATGTTTAGGAAAATTATGACCGATGAAGGCGTGCACAAATGTTAAACCTATACTTCTTATTTTGTGCTTATTTTTTATAGTCCTATCGTGCCGTCGATGGAAGTGACATGTTTGCAAAAGTCTTTTGGAGTTTATTCCTCTGGCCACTTTCCGTCTGGGCATCTTGTAATTAGCTAAAATTATTTGATTTTGTAGAAACTCGAAGCGGTTTCCGTTTAATCCTGCTTCGTTTTGTTACCAATTTATTTTAATTAGCTTCTGTGTTTTAGACTGTTGTTGTTCTGATGGCAGAAGCTGGTAGCTATTTGATAGAAGCTTTCAATCATGTAAATCCGACGGAATGTGCGCGCCGGCGCACCGAACTCACCGAAGTGCTCGAGGCCATGTACAATGCCTTGCCCACAGTACTAATTATCGCATGTGGTGTCGCCATAATCTGTAAGTCTACAAATTTTTACTCTTTCTTTTCTTTCTTTCCTTCTTAATTAACAATACTTTCATTTAAAGCTAATGTGGTCCTTATAATCATGCTTATCCGCGGGCGGAAACTAAAATCAAAGCGTTTGCTGTTTGTTTCTAATCGAAGTATTTGTGATCTTATTACGGCTGTGATATGTATAATATATTTGTATAGTGTTAAAATAATATGTGGGGGATACGAATGCGTAAGTTCGTCGATTTTTCCGGATTCTTTTATGCAGGTTAGTCCGTTTGCATCTACTTTACTTCCGTAAAGTGACAGTGTTTTTAACAGCTTGTCGTCATGTTAAACTTCTGGTCGCTGTCAGTGACATATTTTGGGATGGCAGTACTAACAGCCTATGCCGTGAAGATGCCCTTGCGATATAAGTTAAATTTATCGATGACGGAAATCATAAAAATAATAGTGTTAGGATGGTTGACAATGATTGGCATTCTTTTTGGCGCTATTATTGCGGGGTGGGTTTGAGCTTTGATTGACAATGACGTTTTGCATTTAAAAAGACAAACATGACAATGGCATTGTTGTTTAAAAAAAGTTGTTATTATTTTTGGCATTTGACCTTTTTCAGCAAACAACTTTTATTCGACGCAAATGGAATGATTTACATGATGCGTTACCGTTATCACGGACGTCTGGAGAACTACATGGTACAACTCTGTGACATTATCAATGTTGGATCTTTAGCCCATATGGGCGTTTTGAGCCTATTAGTGCCAATAGTCAGCTATTTGATGACTATTATTTCCTATATTTTTGTAGGTTTTCTTTACGCATATCTTTTATGACATTCTGTGAAACTGTGAATCAATACCGTAGCCGCAGGCAATCATCATCTGTCCCCTTTAAGGTCATTTGTATGCTCTTCCGACGGCGCAGCGAGAACTACGTTTTCAACCACCACCGAGCTTCAGTTTGGCGTCTTGGCGTGCATATCTTTATTTACACAATGAGCTTCACCCTTATGGGAATTGCCTACTGGGCAACTTATCCCATGGCCCAAAGCTGTGACGAATGGGCCAAACGTCAACAAAACGACATCAATTCCAGCAAGTCTTCAATTAGCTTGGATACATTAATTCGGTGTGACACTGATTATCTGCATGCCTTTCTCCGCCATGGTGTATTTACATCATTATCGGGAATTGGCTGGTTTACGAGAATGACCATCGACCCTATAATTGATTTAGTGAGTTTTGGTTAGACTTTTGAAGAGCATTGGAAAGATTTCTGTACTTTCTAGTTGACAGACAAGCAACTTCGGAAGCAGATTCTCATAACTCGTCCCAGATCACGCCAACACTCATATCTTTCTCAATTCGACCGTAAACAGTCGTATTGTCTCCAAAACATGTCGCTTAACGTAAATGAAACTCTGACATAACAGTGCATATCCGGATTTCCGCATGACTGGCAAACAATAAACGTTCCATATCCGTCTAAAATTCTTTTGTTCCTGTTGAAAGGCACCTATGACGACGGGCCATTTTTGAAGATTCAGTGTTTCTACAGCAAAAAGTGCGATTTGCTTTGAACTGAAATGCTTGTTACGTGTTGGGACAAAGAACAATATCGGATTTTAGACAGTAAATTTACAGTAAGATTTATGGAAGACAATGTACACGAATATTCATGTGCGTAGCAGTAGCAGTTTCTATAGAAATCGACATTGCATTCAATGTCAATTCCAGCCTTTTTCCAGCTTGATAGAAACCAAAACCCCCGAAAGACGCTTCTTTCCCGTAAATTGACATCGGGCTTCAGAACCTAGAATACCCGGACTGACTTTGGCCGAAGGGTAGCCATCGAGCTTGGTCGTCTTTTTGCTTTTTGGGGCGTCAACAATAGCTCCCTAGGCGAGGGTTGTCAGTCGGCGCCTCCGGCTGAGGATGTAACGAGACGGGATTTTTTGTTTCCGTATACGGGAAAAGCAACCAGCTTTCTTCTCACTTCGTCTAACAACGGTCGCTTGGACGGTTTTGGAAGTTGTTAGGTCAACGTTAATTCTGTCAACTTTGAAAAATTGAATTTTTCTTGCTTTGTTTTTGATTTTTTTTCCTATAGGTATCCTGAGTCAAGTTTGAGTCGTGCTGTCCATAACAACATACAAATTGGGTTACTTCCGTTGGGTTGGCCTTTCCTTATGCGACTCATCCTGTTCTCACGAAGCAGGAGTTCGCATTCCCAGGCTCTGGCAGGCGTCGGGCGGTAGTTGTCGCTTGGCCGTTTTAGCATCGCTCAGAAAGATGCTCCCCTTTGGCCTTTACGGGACGAGTAAAAAAGCTTGCAAGAAGGCGACTTCATTTGCCGTGGCACTTAGTCCGTGCTTTTTAAAACAGCATACTTACAACGACAAAACGTGGTCAAGATGTATCAAAGTGGAAGGCTAAAGGTTCAAGCTTCTTTCTAGAGGCACGGCTTACAAGACTTCTAACGTCCATGTGGCGCCGACGCGCCTGCGTGGAATGTCGGTGCTTTATTACCGGTGTCTTCTGCTTTGTCTTGTAGCCGGGACGGTCTCGGCCACCCAGATCTACTCCAAACGGACCCTCAATGTCACGTAAGTTATCATTATCTCTTAAAACTTTTAAAATCCTCCATTTTAAGGCGTCACTGGAACAGTGATGACGAAGACGACGGTATTGACGACATTCGCCAGGAACTCATTCGCGGACGCCGCGAAGCTCAACAATACACTGAATTCCAGATAGACGATCACATTCGCGAGCACAAATGTGCCGACGATGCAGTTATATTGGAAGCACTTCTAAAAGATTATGACAAACATAAAATTCCGGGTGGTGGCAGCGTCGAAGTTGTTGTTGAAGTAAAAATTTAATTGTTTCCTCATTCCCAGACCGTTACAAATTACCCCAACCAACTTTTTTAGCTATGGGTACAACAAGTCTCAAAAATAATTGAAATAACATCGGAATTCGAATTAGACGTCTATGTTACAGAGTGGTGGAACGACCCTTCACTCGCATTTTCTCACATGAATCCGTGCAAACAGTAAGTGTAAATCAACTTAATGAAAATTATCTAATTAACAAATTCAAAGATTTTCATAATCATATTCATGTTACAGCAACATTAGCGTCGACGGTCCAAAAGTGCTCAAGAAAATTTGGAACAGCGGAGCCTGTTTCGTGAATACGAAGGAAGCAAAAGTGCACCATTCACCATTTGCAAATGTATTCCTACAAATTTATAGTGATGGAAAAGTTTCACATAATTACAGGTATGTCTTATTTATGCATGCTTCAGACATTTTTCATTTCAAGTGGCAAGGGACTAGCACGCAAAATATGATGTAAAAAATCATATTGCCACTTCCGTTCTTATTTATAGATGTTCTTGGCAATAAATAAGCAACATGTTTCCAGAATTAAGCTAACGGGACCCTGTCAAAATGCTTTAAGGACATTTCCAATCGATCAGCAACGATGCATGCTGTTTTATGAATCGTTTAACCATAACACGGAGCAAGTAAATATGATCTGGATGCCGACACCTATCCTTTTACTCAAAGAAAATATCACTTTGCCGGATTATGTACTCGTCGATTATAAGGCGTCAAGTATTGACAGGCTTTATCCGCCTGGAATTTTCAATGAACTCGTGGCAACATTCACTTTTCAACGTTTGTATGGGTTTTACATTCTTCAAGTGTACTCATTATCTACTTTATACGTCTTCATTTCATGGATTTCCTTCTACCTGGGCCCTAGCAACATACCTTCCAGAACGACCGTAGGCGTAAACTCGTTGCTAGCCTTAACGTAAGTCCTACATTCAGAATCCCACAGTCTGCTAACCATACATCTTTCAGCTTCCAATTCGGATCCGTTGTTAATGGTCTCCCAAAAACGTCAGACGTAAAAGCAATCGATGTTTGGATTCTGTTTTCCATGGCTTTTATTTTTGCAACTCTCATCGAATTGGCTATTGTGGGCTTCCTTACTCGCAATGAAAAACCCACAACAATCACTTGCCATTGCAGTTGGCTATGCTCATTTTGCCCTGAATGGACGGCTAAAAAACTTGACAAAGCGTCAGCTATACTTTTTCCAATCTTTTTCTTTCTTTTTAACGTTTGGTACTGGTTCATTTTCCTCGGGTAAGTGTTTTCAGAACCGTATGACTTCAACTTACTGTTACACGTTAACAACTAATGCTTTCCTTTTCTTGCTTCTAACTTTTCCTTCTATTTTCCCAGGCTGACGACTCTCAATAAATGATAGAAGTTGGGCCATGCTTTGCATGATTATGTATCCGATCGGTAACTGCTTTGCTTCTTTTTCTATCCCGCTTGCACGCTTCACTTCTACCCTTAGCTAGTTTATTTCACACTTGCACATTAATCTTTTTCAGCTTATAATGACAATGATTTTGTTTTAGTGGAAGCATTTAAACACCTCAACCAATGCACCCCATCAATCGTGCCTAACAATTCCAGAAACAATAAATTAAAGAAATTACACTTTATTCGTTATTGTTAATGTATTTTTAACAAGTAAATGGCTCAAATACACTTTTTTAAATAAACAATTTTTTCCAAGCTACACTTTCATTTTTGTTTAGTAACTGATGGGTTAAGATTTTTTGTTTGAATTTGATCAAAAACAACTTTTTATCTTTTGAAAAAATATCGAGTTAGCTTTAGATCAGATAAAACGACACAAATGTTACATCGACGCTAACTCATAATCCTCAATGGCACCGGTTTTTCCCTCTCTATATTTTTGATTTTTTGTGGCTCAAACTTTTACTACACCAACAAAGGGAAACGAGTTTATCTCGATTGTCGAATACATTAATCCCTCACGCAATGCGTTTGCCTGAATCATAGATGTGACGGTGGTTTCCGCTGGACAGAACAGGATGGGCCACGGGATCTGGCATGGTCACCCACCTGGAATGACCAGTATAGCAGCTTAGTGTCCTTGGCGGATTAGGCAACTATTGTTGTGATGGTATAAAAAGTCCCGATCCTAGTTGTAGCTATGTCATAATATTTCAATTTTCTGGTGTCTGCAGGTAACCGCAATGCAGTTTGTTTCTGTTATCGGTGGGTTTTGAAAAAGTGTCGGGGATGTAAATTAGGTTAAACTAGAAAGTTTTAGTTATCGCTTTTGCCGCGTTGGTTACGTTGTCGAATGCGCAATACAATTCTTGCAATTATTGCGGTGGTTATGGTTATGGAGGTTATCGCGGCGGATATGGTGGCTACGGCGGTTATGGAAGCTATGGCTATGGTGGATATGCCTCGCCATTGCTGTCGCCCTATGGTGGATCAACTTTGGGATTGAATAGAGGAATCGGGTTTGTATCATATCAATGTTTATTTTTGTAATAATGAATTTGCAGTCTCGGAAACAGCATGTGCTACGATCGCTCACCCAACTGTGCTTACATGGTAAGCATGGGTGAATGTGCCACAAACCCTCTTGCAACGCAATCCATGTGCCCCATTTCTTGCGGCACTGGATGCACTTACGGAACTGCCGGTCTTGGATATGGTACAATGGACGCACTCGCTGATAACAGCCTCCTCTACAGCGGATTGGGTGGACTCGGTGTCGGTGGTCTATCTGGGCTCAACTCTCTAACCTATCCCGGCATCTTGAAAAGTAAGAAGCAGGCAACTAATGAGAAAATCATTAGTCGGCCCGTGGAAGCAGCCGCCAAAGAATGATTCAATCAGTTAACAATCGACGGGGTGGGGCGCAAATGAATCTTTTACAATTTCTGTTTATAGAATTGGTCAAGTATTGATGTGAAAGTTTTTACGATATGCAATAAAGTCATTGGATCACAGCTATACGTTTTGAAGATAAAAGATACACCCAGAAGCATAACAAGCCAAAACGCAAGTTCGAAGCGCACCCGCTTAGCACTGGTCAAACCTCAAGGGTGAGATAAACTACACTTTGACATTGTTTTCCCCAAAAGTGATGGTCGTCTCGTCGTTTAAAGCCCATCCGTTTATCTCCTATCGACCGGAAGCGTCTAGCGCGCGATGAATACATGTCATACTATGTGTTATTCATTGTTTTTTGTATACTTTATCCGGTCAAATTGTCTCGAAGAGACATAAGACGGTCTGAGGACAAAAAATAGGCCTTCTGTCACGCCGCTGGAGACCGGATGATCAGCTTAATTTCGCGCACCCGGTGCGTTTTTGCGGCTGACAACGACGACTCAATTATATGGCAGTGTCCCGACCTCCTTGTTTCGTGGATTTGTGCCGTGGAAAGAAAGCTGTCGGGCTCAGCTTCACCCTGCAACGCCCTGGTCCAAGATGTTTCCTTTCATAATTGCGCATATCCGTGGCCCGCTTGTTTTTCTGCCAACTGGGGTCGTCGTCGCTTCCGTTTTCGTTTTTTCCGCTTTTTAGAAGCCGCAATCCAAACACTTTTTAAATTGGCTGTCCCCTTTTTCCTTTTTGTCGATATTTGTTTTTCCAATTTTTAAAATTATTTTTGTTTTGCATATTTATGCCACTGTCTCCAAGTGGTCCGCCATTGTAGTTTGGTTGTAAACTGAAACCGAAAGTCAGTGGATATTAGTTTTCAATAATGTGAGGCGAGACGCCAGTCGACACCATCTGCCTTGACTCTATTATGTATTCAAATGAGCTGGTCGCATGTTTCCGCGGGCATCACGGAGGGAAGGCGTGAACTTTCGTTGTCTTTTCTGTGGCATTTCACTTTTGACTTCTTTCTTCCATCAAATCATATGGTCATCACTGTACACTTTGAAATGCTTGCCAAAAGGTCAGTCGACCATCAGAATATCAAGTTCTGCGTCATAACGCCTCGCTCATGGCAATGAAACGGAACCAAACCATTCGGTCAAGTTTCGCCTGCGGTCTGGCTGATTTTCCCGAGAGGATCAAATTAGCTGTTTATCCTCTTCACAGGACCACCACGACCCCCCTCGGCCCTTAGGGGTAGCTCATCGTTTTCGGTCGTTCTGTCAGTAATTACATTTTTGAGCAAATGTGCCGCGCGTAATGGTGTTATGCGTGTGTCAATGGAACAAGAGCTCGCCTTTCTGTCGTCCATTTGAAAAGGAGCCACTCTGCGCCGGTATCGGTCACTCAAGTGCCGTTCCATAAAGAAGCCAGCTACATAGCTGTTCATTGCCAGCCACCGCCTGAGCGCACTTACCCTTTGAGGATTACATCCATCCCATTCCACCAGTTCTTTAGAATTTTGAATGTGATGTTGTATGATCGGGCGGGCAAAGGCACGAATTCGAACCAGATTAATGGCAGTGATCAACTTCCGTTGTGATTGGTTCGTTCAGTTGGGCGCGAACTGCCCTCAAAATGATCGGTTGGCACCGAGGCTGACATTTTATGGCGATACTGATGGGGGTGTCATAAAACTTTTCATAGCTCGGTAATTGGCGGTGTGTGTTTCAGCAGTGATTAGTTCGCACTCAGGGTGTAATTAGTCAGCCTTCAGGTGATCTAGGTGGCATCGTTGTTTTTAAAGGAGAGGATCAGAAGGGCAACCAGTGCTGTGTATTCATCCCTTGCATCCGCGATCGCCACTTCTGTCACAAGCCGTGTGTCTGTCGGCTGACCTTTTTTTGTGCCGCCTACCATATTGCCCTCAAAAAATAACGCTCCACCAAGCAGTGGCAACAGCCTTGTTCGATTTTCCGCGCTAGTGATCAGTTGCTTAGCATTGACATCCAGAAGCTGCCAATTTTCTCGCGCACCCACAGCGGCAAGACGTGCAATTCACGAAAAAAGAGGTTTTTTGGTGCGGGTTTGACAAATTTAATGTGCCTTTCTTTCACCCCTTTGATTTGGGCATGTTACCGGTGATGAAGGGCTGTCATGTTTCGATTCAGTAAAAACAAGATGGCGGCGTGTGTCTAAAGAAAGCCTTCATGGTCAGCGAATCATCCTCCACACTTCCATCCATGTTTGGGGGAAGCATGAGTGTTCCGCTCCTTCTGCCCTATGTTTTTCTCGGCGTCTGCCAACTTTGGAAGCAACGTCCGTTAATTCAACAAAGACACGCTACACGCAACGCTTCTCACACATGCAATTCGGGTGTTGCTCATCCTCTTCCTCTTGCTCACCGGCGTCCCCACTGGGAAACGCGCTTCCATTACATGTGTTAAAAAATCCCACGACTATTGGATACACGAGATGGTTCTTGTTACCACCCGGCAATTTTCACACTTTAAACCTGTTTGAAGAGCCCCAACCTTGCGCACTCGTTCGAAAAATGGTTCATCGAGCTGCCTTGTGTATGGCAGTGTGGCATAAGTTGACTTCATACATCCATCCATCCGACCTATGGCACAGTGACCCTTTTCACTCTTCCCGTTAGCTGACCACTAGTAGCGACTTCAAAAGTTTAGTGATGCATTCACAATGATCCTCAACATTAATTAATTGTCCAAGTCATTTCTGTGGAACGAGTCAAGTGGTTTCCAACGCGTGCCGAGCTGATGTATCCAGAAGCCATAATGACTCAATGTGGCCCTCATCATCGGTCATGTCTAATCGGGGTTTCGGATCGCGGTCCTCAAGTGGGCTATCGTTTAGCTATGATATTTATATGCCATAATGCTTTTCCCTACCATTCATCCTCCGTTGGCCCCGGGCCTGTCGCGTCATTCGGTAGCTATAAGTGTGAAAAAAAAGAGAGGGGAGGAGAGTCAGAGGGCGACGCATGCCGGATTTGAGTGAGCTGGTTGACACACACCATACACTCCCTCTCGCTCATACCGCTCCTGTCATATTGGGGTCTGCCCTGAGAGGCGGCGCGAAAATGATATCGCTACCGATGGTGTCGCCGAAACACTTCCTCGGCACAAAAGAGTGTCAACGCACTCGATCCCGTGTTTATCCATTGTCCAACACTACATTAAGCCTTCCTTACATTAAGCTCGTTCGTGTTTCTAGGTATGCCTCAACCCTCAATATTTTTACTAATACTTGTCCTTACCGTATACACATCCGTGAACAGTGCATCAATCCCATCAGAACGGAAGCGCTTCCCCGATGCTATCATCATCGGTGTGAAGAAGTGCGGAACCCGTGCCCTTCTCGAGTTTTTGAAACTAAACTCTCGAATCAAGGCGCCAGGTCCCGAAGTTCACTTCTTCGATAAGCACTACGACCTTGGATATGATTGGTATAGGTAAGTTCAATCTTATTTTATTACCATTTCCCGCATAATAGCCTGCTGATCACTTTTATGCACCCACTGTGCGCGAAGGTTGTAAAAATGCCACCTCGAGAAGGGCGAATGGCCATTATTCATTTTCGCGCGCTCGATCACGATTCTGTTCTGCTCCCGTTGTTTCCGTATTAATTGCGGCGACGTTTTTATAGCCATATATTCAAGTGATGCCCTGTCTTCTCGCGAATTTGAATATCTATCCCCCCTCATAATCTCTTAATCAGGTTTGGATCTGTTGGAGGTGAGGGTCTAACGAGGTCTTCCGCACATTCGACGGAAGTGCGATATATCCGCTGATGCTAAGATAACGAAAGTGACAAAAGGGTAACAATCTGGCATTTTTCGGGATTGCGCAAGCATTTGAAAGGTAGCGCTTTTTTGATGAAGTCGGTCATATGGTACTGCAAAGGCGTATGATCTAGATTGCCATCAGCATGGCTCACTCAAAGGTGAAACCGCAATACTGTCAGTCATTTTTGTTCTTTTTTTCAATGCGTAGTATTTGCCGTACCGGATTTAGCGCAATGTTAAGTGGCTTTGCAACAGACGGTCATTTCGTTTCATAGTAACCTGCTAATTTCCGCCAAGCCGGAGGTGCCAATTTGTAGCAGTTTCACTCCTACACAGAGCGGCGCAACCAATTTGCTCCATTTCCGCGGTGTTACCTTTGCTGTCAGATTGCTTACGGCTGTCAGGTACGGCCGACTGAAACTCATATATCTTCGGCCCACGCTCCAGGACAACTTTTACGGTTAACGGTGGCACGCATGACCTTCAAGAGTAGGCTCAGCTGGGGGTCCGATACAGCTCGAAGGGATTAGTTTCAAGACACGCATGGCACCCTCCTGTTGTTTTAGTTTTTTTGGTACGGTCATGGCATCCAACCTGACCGCCATAAGCATCATGTCCGACCCCTGCTGAGGTTGTCACCTTTAAAACCTGAATTAAGGCTTCAACATAAAGAATAGCGTTCCGATGTGTGATGTTTTTGGTATAGGCGGCGGCGAACGGTCTTTTCTGATGGCATTGGCGCATCAATCAGTCCACAGACACCCTCCCGATTTCTCGATCACAACAGGGGTTGAAGTCATTTCTCAGAAACTGACAAATTACTCGATGGCTACACCAAACCAAATGCTTGGGAGATCATTGTAAAATCGTCGAGTTGGTTTGCGCCTGTTCGAGTTCGCGCAGAGTGGCATTAATCAACTGGCCTAACGCAGCTTTACATTTGGCAGCAGTTTCGGGGCGAAACAAGCCAAGTCTGGGAGGGCCAATTCAGTGACAAATAATTGACATTCCCTGAGGGGTCGGCACGGGTCACAACAACGGTAATCCCGTCAGATGGTGACAGTACACTGTTTATTAATCGTCGGCATGCGAGTAGAGCAATTAAACAAAGACTTCAAAGCAAATCCGCGACAAGCGTACACAATACAATGTTGGCAAAATAGTGATCACCTTTCTTGCCTTGCTCTTGCATTGCATTCGGCGGTGATTCAAAAAGTCAAATGCTAACCAGCGCGATTATTTGTATGATGTTTGTCTTGCGCATGCAGTGGCACTGTTTACTGTTCAGCTTACTAAGCAGCCTCTCAAGCGACTTTTGGCATGGGAATCGGACACGATCCGAAGTGCTGTATTTATTCAATCGATGGCCATGACAATATTGAGTATCTCTTATGTTGTTGTTTTTCAGGGAGCAAATGCCAGTAACGAATGCCACCGATATCACAATTGAAAAATCGCCAGCTTACTTCATCGGCAAATCGGTCCCGGAGAGAGTGTACAAAATGAACCCAAAGATGAAGCTTATCGTAGTTGTGCGAAATCCGGTGACGCGGGCCATATCTGGTAAGTGGATTTCGTTATCACTATTATTAGCCCACAAAGCCCAAAAGACTAATCCCCCATGTTGAGCAAACTATGGCATCCAAAAAATGGCCTTTTGCACAGTGCAAAGTATGGTTATGATAACACTTTTTTATATTTAGATTACACCCAAGCAGCGACCCGGAAGAAACGAAGCCTGTTTACGTCCAAATTCGAAGAGCTGGTTTCATGCTTCAATGAATCGCATCCGTCATGTCAAGCTGGTGTAAACGCCTCGTGGGGTGCTGTTCGCATTGGCATTTATCATCGCTACCTTCACAGATGGCTCGAATATTTCCCCCTGCACCAGATGCAATTTGTTGATGGTGAACGACTGATTACTGAGCCCGCCAGCCAAATCCGCCCGGTTGAGAAGTTCCTCGGATTGTCACCTGGTACGTTTAAAAACTCATGCCATCATTTTAAATGGGTGAAAAGTAATGGGCCAACTTTTCAGTCGTCAAAAAACGTGACTTCATCTTTGATTCCGTTAAAAAGTTCCCGTGCATCAAGAAATTTAATGGCACAGTACACTGTCTCGGCAAATCCAAAGGCAGACCTCACCCAAAGGTTTCACCCGCCACCATGCGCAAACTATCAGATTTTTATCGCACAGAAAATGAAAAATTCTTTAACATGATTAATCGTCGTTTTAACTGGTTGTAGACAATTTGTTTTCATAAGTGCTCGCTGCCATTTCTCTGATTATATCCTTGTGCTCATACCGGTTTTCCTCAAGTATTATAACCCGAAATTAGGTATAAAGTAGATTTAATGCATTTAATAAGTAACCATTTTAAATTTTTATTATCTATTTTTTCTAAAAAAGAAATAAAAGAACGACATACTGAGATTTTGAGTGTCTTGAGAAGTTAAAAATAAAAAATTCGAAGGCACATCTGATTGGGCTCACAAAAGAGAAAGATCGAAAGGATTAGTTAGGTAGTTGTATTAAAACAATTTCGGCATTTAGAGTTCCTTCTTTTGCTTCTTTCCCTTAGCGGGGGCGGCTTTCACGGGGACGGGTTCAGGTTCATCGTCGTCATCGTCGTCATCATCATCTAAAAAATGCGAGACAATGAAAAAAGCTTTGTTTACATAGAGTTTTATAAAAACCCACCGTCAAGAGAAATATCGCCTTTGATAATTTGATCGATCCAGGTTTGAAGAGCCTCGAGGTTGCTGTCACTATGTTTGCGCGGGTCGTCGAGATTCAGCTGAGACATGTCGAACCAGATGCCTTCCTTTTCGGAAATGTCGGCCAGACCAAGTTGGGGGCCTTCTTCGATGTCGATGCCGAACATCTCTTCCCAGACATCAACCATGAGCGGGAACTCATCGGGATCGATGAGAACGATTTCAAGGGTACCGGCGTGTTCGCTGTTTTCGTCGGCGAGCTTGCGGAGAAGCTTGAACATGGCACGGCCTTCACGGGTTTCCTCATCGCAGAAGGCGAGGACAAGGTGCTCGTCTTCATCGGTGTCCTTCTGGAAATGATATCATTGGCAGTTGACATGTTAACAAATGTTTTGCAAAATATTTGTTTTTCAAATTTAACAGTTTAAAGATAAAGTGTAAAGTAAATTGTGTCCTGCCAAGTACTCCTGACATACCCAGACGTTGAAGTAGTTAGTCAGCGACAGTTTTTGCATGACAGGTTCACGGTGCTCCTCGACCCAGTCCTCGAATTCCTCCTCAGTGTCGACACTGTTGGGGGCGTAAAGCGGGTCATCTTCGAAGGGGTGGAAAAGCTGGACCTCGCCAATACGCTTCAATCCAAGTTTGCGCGCCCATTGAGAAGTGACAACAGCAAAGAACTCAATTTCACCCATGAATTCTTCGGCGGCTTCTTCGAATTCCTTCAAAGCGGCGCTGCCAGGCTCGAAATAACCGATGATTCTGACGGCTTCGTCGTCGAGGTCTTCGAATTCGTCAAGATCGAATTGGTCGTTGATGATAGTGACCGGATCGTCGGGGATCTGAAACTTATTTTTAAATGGTTTCCTTATTAGGGTGAACCCACATCCATAAGCCAAGAAACAAAGGTTTCGGGATCACGAACACCATTGTACTCGATCTTGTAGCCATCCTTGTAGACATGGATAGTATCCTCTCCCTTATCAACTTCTTCCTGATTACGGAGCTTGATTTCCTTAGTGGTGTTAACAGTGTAAAAGTTGTACCCGCGTTTCGTCATGACTTGCGCTGACAATTGCAGGAAGCACTCGTATTGGTCAAGCTCGGAATCGTCGTCTTCGACGTCATTGAAGAAAACGATAGACTTAGCATCTTCAGCGAAGACAGTTTTGTTAAAGTTCTTCTCCGTCAACACCTGCAAACAGAGCCGGATGGCTAGGTTACTATGCGACCTGAGACAAAAACTACATTAACTTACCTCAGTGCGATCAAATCCGTCGTACTCGAGATCCGGGTACCCGAGGAACATGCATTCGAGATCGATCGTGTCTTTCTTTGTGACAGCGGCATTCGCCAGAAGCACGCAGAATGCTATGACCGCCACGCAAGTGACCCGCCTAGCGGCCATGATTCCTGAAAGGGATTCTAGTTAGGGGGTTCATTGAGATAAAAGGGTTTGGGTACGGTAGGTTTGAAAAAACAGCTACGAAAAACAAGTGTCAATGTAGCAGAGAACATAAGTGATAAGTGCCAACACGAAAAACAACTATGAAGCCAAAACGTTTCGGAGGCACTAAGCAAGCGGCAGCATCATGCATCTTATAAGTTTAAAGCTGGCCAGATCGCCTACTTCCCGAGGACACCAGCACAACTAGCTAAAGCTGGGGGCGTGTGCACAAGACTAAGGAGGATAGAGAGTAAGCAAGCGAAAAAATAACGCATCAGCTCTCGGATATTGGCTAGGCTGTCGACAAGTTCGCCAGATGTAGCAAAAAAAGGTTGCTATGATAGTATGGGAGGAACGTCATCAACGCCGCCGATTGATATTGCCTCAGGAAAACGCGAAACCCGAACAGATTGCCAGAGCCCGGCTGGCTTAATGGCCCTCATGGCACGTTTTCTCGCTGGACACCCATCGGCCAAGATACTGCAGTTTAATTGAGGCTACCCTCGCACAAAAAATAGAAGCCAGACAGGAGTTGGGTAAAAAGAACGACGACACACATCCATGTGTCAAAGTCAGAAGTAAAGGGTGCAAAATCGCGACCGATACTCTTCGTCCGATTTCCTGAAGGGAACAAACAAGCATTTCCGGCAAGTCTCGCATGCAGGAACGAATTTAACGCTCGTTTGTCCCCATCACTTGTCGCCTCCGACGAACAAATCCAGGAGTGCTTGATTTTTCACCGCTAAGCTTGCGGGCGGCGACGGCTTTCTGCAAGCCGACGTTGTCTCGATAAGTTTCTGTTCACATCACTCACGTTCCAAACAACTCCAATGAAAAAAGTGTAGGATTGTGTTTGTTTCAAGGATAAACAAAGTGATGATCTTCGCTAATTAGAGGAAATGGATAAACCTCTTGAAACGTTACAGACAAAAAAAAGTTGTCGAAAACATCACGTAAACCGTATTTCGTTTAAAGTTTCAAATCCAACAACATATGTTTATAAAGTTTAACAAACCACAACCTGATAGTAGTCTCCCAATAACAACAAATACATCATCTAAGCAAATCCGGAAGGAACGATGAATCCTAGCAATGCTAGAACGCATGAAATCTAATCCGTCTAGCAACGTCAGGGTACGCCTCGAACTTGCTCTTCACCGTTAAAAACCTGGCATAGCCGCTTTCCCAGATCAAGTGTACGGCGGCCCTCACAAATGCAGGTTCAATGTCTCTTGAAAACATTTCCTATTCATTGAAAATAATGTGTGATCTTGTCGCTTTTGATTGGAATGCTATTCAGGGAAACATGTCCCCGAAGTAGTAGCAACATGACACCTTGATTTTGCAGAATCGATGCGTAAACTCTTGATTGAACCGTGCTCCAGTGGGTGGCAGCATGCTTGAAATTGGATACTTTCCAGAAAACAGGAAGAAAAAGTGAATCCCTTAAGTGATCAAAAGTCATTCAATTTATTTTCATTCAGTTCGTATTGATATGTGTACCTGTATAAACATTAAAACCAGTAATTACAACAGGAATAATGTACAAGTAAGGCGGAATATGGATTAATATGTCATTATGATACAATCTTCAATTATCAATTAGATGCAAAAACTGACTCATGGGTAAATATGTTTTGTAAAGCACTGACTTAGTTAACAAAGGTTGTACCAGTTTGTCACGCAGCGGTCACCTTTGCGATCCGGAGTGACTTCAAGGAGTTCAAAGAGCGGAATTTCGGTGCCGCAAATGCCATAATTGTCTCGTACAATGGAAGCACTCACATGCCAGACTGACACGATGAGGGTTGACCGCTGGATATCGGTGACGGATTCAAAGTTGTACGTGAAGTGGGCATTGTACGTGGGACAAGTGGTATTTCGAATGACTTCGGTTTTGCGCTTCGAATGACGATGGTAGTCAGATTTGATGTAGGTTTTGACGTAGGAATCGGGCGGGGTAGTTGTGACGCCGCCGACTAGGGGCAGGTTTCGAGCATGGGTTATGAAGACTTTGAGCTCGTTGGTGCTTCCGACAAAGGTAAGGATGATGTTGATTGATGCCGGGTTGCTGGATCGGTTTTGGTCTGAAAGTTATGACATCAGTAAAAACATGTTTTCACGTATTTCAAAAATGAACTTACAAACAATGTCTTTCACAGTCTCCGGATTGGTATCGCGATGAATGGCATGGAAGAAGGTGTAAATCAGGTCGCAGTGGCAAATCTGCGGTGCCAGTTCGAAGAATCGCGTGAAGAAGTTTCTCAACATGGCTTGGCGTTGTTCAGCGACTTGGCGAATGTTGGATCGGCCAATGTTAGTGACATTCTCAAACAATGGCAATTGCTGCGCGCTGAAACGGTTCACAAGCGCGTTGTAAAGTTCTTCACATTCGGCGTAGGTACGGTAGACGAGTGTCGGCATTTGGTCATTTTCACGGTAGATTTCGAAGTGGAACATCTGCAAAACAATGTTCAAATCACTCTGTAACCTGATAAAAACAAACTCACATAGACCTTCGACGGATTCCTCCACTTCTCCACCTGCGGCACAGTGACTTTGACAATCTTGCCATCAGTTTCCTTCGTGGAAATCTCCGTGGTGAAGCTGAATTCGCCATTTTTGAACGTTTTGTTGTTGTTGCTCGCCGAGTTGGACAAGGTTTGCGCAACAGAATGGGCAAAGAAGTTCAAGCGCGGGAAGAAGCTTTCAATGCTGCATCGGATCTTTTGAGTGAAGTACGTGGTGGCTTCGTAGTCAGAGACGTCAAGCATGAGGTTCTTCTCGACGAAGTGCACGGCACGCAAATCCATGTGGAGAATGTTCGAGCAAGACATCTAAAATAGGATTGTTGAGCTTGAAGAAGTAAATTAGAATTGATAGACTTACGAATTTGATGATGTTGAGCAAAGAGCCACAGTTTCGACGTAGCAGATTGTACGCTTTGCAGCAGTAATCATAGAAGATTTGGAAGCGCTCGGTGTTGTACTTGTTGCCGCGGTTGATGGCAAACACCATATCGCCAGTCAATACGAAGGGGACACGATCACGGTTGATGCCCATGGCATATTGGTAGTCGCCCATGTACTTTCCAAAGTCGATATGGAAAAAGTGGCCATGCTTGCTGACCAAAATGTTGTCATTGTGACGGTCACCGATACCCAGGACATAGGTGCCGACAGCCCAACCAGCGCATGACCGCATGAAGTTATCGAAAGCGGTGTGGTTGTTGAATTCCGACGGATTGTGACGGTTCAGCCAGGCGGTGATGGCATCGTTGTTGAATACACCAGAAATGCCATTGTTCAATTCGGTCTGGATTTCACGCAGCGTCCGACAATCATTTACGAGCTCAATGATGCCGCTTTCGGTTCCAATCGACATGACACGGTAGGTCAGCATTCGCAAATCGAGGTTTTCACGGAGCCAGATGTCGTTCATAACATCGATCAGCTGCAAGACCATCGCATCTTGGCGGATATCATCACCAACTTTGTAGATAATGCCGTATGTGGAGCGTTGACCAACGAATTCTACACGGAGAGGACGGGTCAATGAAGCGAAGACGTTACAGTGCTCAATGTTGATGGATGTCGCGAGGAAGGCGGGATTGATCGGCAGTCTGAGGCCGGTTACCATGAGCTTGTCATTGACATCGTAGAGAGAGTTTCGCGCGGTTGTGGACTAAAAAGATGACAATAAACATGTTTGAATTACAAACTTTTTTTTAAAACTTACAAGATTGCCAGTGGCCGCTTTAGTAGCAGCACAAACACGGTCCAACTGGATGCAGAAGTTCTTCTGGCATGAAATGTCAATCAGGAAGTTCGGAATCTTCAAATCGAGCAACACATCAACCAGAAGCCGGCAACGAGTCGAATATGGCGCAGGTTCATTCAATGCACGATTCTCCAAGACCCAATATAAGCCAATGGCAAATCGACGATCTTTTGTGCTTTGTTCAAGCAAGAATTCGGCAAGATCAGAATCCTCGAAGACTTCGAAACGCAACGCTTCGACCAATTGCGCCTGCAACGACATGATGAAAGCGGATGATCCATTACGGATTATTTGGACGGCTCGGCTTCGGACACGTTTGTCTTGGAAGCTGAAAATTACAAAATTAGTAAAATAAAATAGAAATTACGGTAACTTACTATGGCAAAAGCAGATCCAACACGAATTGAGGCTCAGGCGGAGTGAAAGCATCCAACAGGGCATACACATTGGACAACTGTAGACAGTCCCATGATATCGCCGAAGCAAGAACAGGAACAAATGCTTCGGGCTTCTTTAGGAGACAGCGACGGTGTGACCAAAGCAGATACCGATCGTCGGTGGACAGACTGGTGTGGGAGACACTGCCTTCGAGCATGTCCAAGATTTGCGACTGATCATTGGGCGGGAGGGACGAGAATGGCGCAGGGGTGAGTTGTTCTTCTTCGATGGCCTTCGGAAACTGGACTTGGAACAAATGCTCGGCGATGGACACCACAATCAACGGCTCCTTGTAGGTCCGGATCAGTGGCTTCGGTCCCCAAGGCTTCACAACGCTTCTCTCCATGAATTCCAGGGGAAGTAGAACCTTGCCCTGGAGCATTGTTTCATTGTGTTGGAACAACGGGAAATTCGTGAAAGCAATACTTTCAGCGTCACCAGAAACACCGTCAAGCAGTGGATTCGCGGCGGCACCGTCCTTCAGATTTCCATAGATGACGATACAGACTTGAACTTCACGGGGGAGCGTCATAATCTGCGAAGTCGTGTTGAACCACGTCGAAAACGGCACGGTGACCATTCCATTCTGCACAGTCAGGCTCTTGCATTCCGTGCGTTGAGTTTGAGCAATTGTGGTAGTTCCATGCATGAGGCAAACGTTTACAAAGTAACTCTTGTAATGCTGAATCCATTTCGTCGGGATGTTGTGAAGGCTTTCAACGAGCAACATGGACTCGAAACTGATCTGCCGTGAATCGCGGATTTCTGTTGGGAGCGGCTGAAAAGATAATAACATACAGTATGAAAACACAAAAAAGAAAGGAAACTCACAGCCAAAGGCTTCAAATTGACTTTCGATAATGTCGAATCACAATTGATCGTGACAAGAGCGTGAACGGCTTTGAGCAGGTTATTCCTGGCATGCTGGTAATGGGATTCAACCTCGACAGCTTTCATCGTACGCATGGCAGACAGGACGTCTATCGTCTGGACATAACAACAGAACTTGCAGATTTCAACGACTTTATCGCAAAGCCTTTCGCGTAGACGCAATGGATAGGAAACGCTTCGATCAAGAGTTTCAACGATGCTGTTCAATTCGGCAATGTGTGTTTCAAGCTCTTTTTGATTGAGGGTTCTTGTGTTGAATTGACGCCTGAAACCATATGTTTAGTAAAAAGATGAAACTTTTAATATAAATGAAACATACGCTTTGAAATAGTCAGAAATGTACTGATAGTTCACATCCCGCAACTCCTTCTTCCCAATTTCAAGCATAACATCCTTGCCGCGGGCGATGGCTGTGCTCACAAACGGATGCTGCCCAATGATAGCCTTCGGATCGAGGAATTCATCGATGCCGAAAACTTTCAGCGTGAAATCGTCGATATCAACAGTGGTTCCGATCGATTCTGGTGGCAGAAACCGGCATAGCACGGCAATCAGCAGGTCCAAGCAAGTACTCGTGGCTTCATAGGTGAGTGCGACGGACGCTGTGGCAGTACCCTCGGCAGGCCATGTATCATCTCGATGAACAGTGATCTTGATAGATTCGGCAGTGGTCGTCATGTAGCTGACCGTTGGCGCAAAGAAGAATCCACTCTTTTGATTCCACTTTTCAGCTTTTGCTTTGAGCAAGTCCCTCTGCTCCAGGAATGGCGTCTTCTTCGGCTCCAATTCGAGCTTGCTAACAGCAGCAGCAACAGCCAACTTCTTCGGAACATTTTCAGCGGATGCTTCCTTTGGTTGAGGTTGCAGCTCCATGACGGGCTGGGAATCACGCACTGATGAGCGTTCAATGAGCGCAAGAATCTCATCGAGCTCGAGCTCCGGCACCTCTGGAGTGACTGAACGATTTCGTGCAATGAGAGAGGGGTCATCGAGCTGAAACAAAATATTTATATCAACAACACGAGTTTAACAATGTTTAAAAACATACCGCTGCTGGTGCATTATCCAAATCAATGAAGTTGCCGTCTCGCATGCGGAAGGGAACGACTATCTGTGTATGATTCAGAGTCCGTTGGGGCGAAGATGGTGGTTGTTGAGCTGGAGGAGGCCGGAGGGCAGCTATCGGTTCCGGGCTATATGGCAAACCTAAACCTTGGGTAAAGCTTGCAGACCCATTCAGAGTTACCGCCGGTACCGGCATTCTGGGAGGATATTGCATCGAGCTGCTGGGATCACTGTTCTGTCGCGTTATCGGTGCATCAAAACTTCCATTTGACAAGAACCGATTTTTCGCTGAAACACAATCGATTAACAAAGCCGGATTATATATAAAACATACATTTATCAAAGCTGTATTGCGGTCGAAAGCCATACGGAAGTGCAGCCGTTGATCTTGGTTGCAAATACGGAGGAATCGCATCATTCGAGGAATCTGCCGACCCAAACATGGCTGTGATCTCCTCCATGTTCTTCTGGCGCTGGATTTCGACAGGATCGCCGAGCATCAGATCAGGCGATTCGCAGTTTCTCCGACGTTGTTCTTCCTCGAACGTTTGCCTGCAAAAAACAACATAACAATCAACCAAAAAAAACGGGATAACTCACCTGCTGAGCTGTAAAGCCATTTTGAGTTGTTCATCCTCAGGCAATGCGTTAGAGGCGCTGGAAGACATCGTGGAAGACAGCGAGACACCAACAACGCATCCACAGTTAAAGCAAAGACTGTGTCTTGAGAGTTAATCAAACCGTCTCCGTCAGGGGATAGCAGCGTTGGACAGTGTTGGACGCATGCACGATGTCTCTGCGTCGACCGACAACAATCGTAGTGGGAGTTGTTTTGTGCGCGGCTGTTACACAAGCACAGGCTAGCATTTCGGAAGTATACCTCCGGCGGTGACGCTAATGCTATGCGCTACACCAAAGATAGATAATGAACTGGATTAGTATATTCTAGCTAAAACCGGGTGAAGCATGGTGTTCAAAAGTATCAAAAACTGTGAACGTTCCGATATTCCATTAACTTGACATTTTCAAAACCGATGCTTTACAATCTTGAGAGTGCTTTATTGTATGAGTTATTTTTATTATTTAGCTAATAAACAACAAAACTATTTTGCATTATCTGTTTGTGCAGTGCACAAACAGTCATCAACATTCGATTACTATTATGTGCATTTTGACTTCCTAATGGTACCGATCGTAATTTAGGGGCAAAATAAAAAACTGTTATAAAGAACAGTAACAATAATCGTACAAAATTTATTTAATCAATCTGATACATCTTAGTTAGAAAAACAAAGAAGAAACCATTGAAATGACAAAATCCTCAATAACGCCGCCACGGACTTGGTCGAATCTATGACAAAATGAATACCCGAGATGTGTGCAGGTTGGCTTTTTAGTTATTGGCACTCTGGTATTTGTTGACTTCGGATTGGACGAATGGATTTTGACGAAATTCTTTGAGCCCCAGGCGTTTCTCGACATTGACGGTAAGGAGCTGGAACATCACCATAAAGAATCACTCGGAAAGCAAATAGCGAGACCTACCCCTTTGATGACGGTCATCGCAGCATTTGACACTTTGGAATCGCATTCAATTTTGGCGTTGACGATGTTTCGAAAGGTCGTCGCTTGATCAGTGGCACGGAATGGAGTACGTCCTGTCAAGCACTCGTAGAACAACACGCCGAGTGCCCAGTTGTCGACTTTGGTGGTGTGGGCGTGGTTGGTGTCGTCATTCAACATTTCAGGAGACAGATAGCTCGGAGTGCCGCAAACGGTTTCTCGCCTGGAAACGAAGAATGGTAATGAAAAAATATATATAAAAGTATGTGTAAAAGTCTTACCGGAAATCGACATCATGAACGGCGAAGCCGAAATCAGCGAGTTTTGGCTCCATGCTAGCAGTGATAAGGACGTTTGCCGGTTTGACATCACGGTGGATGACGTTCCTGGCATGGCAGTAGTCGAGCGCGTCAGCAATGCAGTCGGCGTAGTACGAAGCGCGGGAGACGGCAAGGCACTTTTCCCGTCGCAACATCCTGGAGAGGGTCCCGAGCGTGCAGAGCTCGAGAATGATGAAGACGTAATCGTAATTGTCGAAGAAGCCGTACAGTATCACGATGTTTTTGTGACTGAAAAGAAATAAATGTGATTTCAATTTGAAAGATCCACAAAAAACTTACAGGAGCACTGTCTGTAACTCGATCTCCCTCGTGAGTTGGAGCAGCTTATCGTCCGCAGTGAGAATGGTCTTCTTCACAGCTTTGATAGCGACAGGGAAGTCGTTCTTCTTCTCACGGCACTTGAATACTGAGCCAAATGATCCCTTTCCCATCGGCTTCTCGGTCCACTCGAAGTCGTTTGCAATGAATCGCTTCTTCGGCTTTGACGGTTCCGCGACGACGATCGGCTCCAGAGGGACATCGGGGTTAGACATGGCGATCGACGAGGAGAAACCAAGATGACGACGACGGGAAGCGACGTTGAAGATGGACGGACGCAACAAGCTGGCTGGTTTTTTGAGGAGCAAAAAAGTGGTTTTTTACTCGGTCTTTTCGCTGCGAGAACAAATCAGTCATATTCCCGGTTTTATAGCTACTTTTGGGCCCAGCAAAAACACAAATGCGTGGACAAACAGACGCACTTTAACGTTGTTTACGTGTTGTGTGTCTGTTTTGGCCAAACCGCCTACGCCATTCTCTTGTTTTGCAGAACTTCCATCAGAATCTCACAAACAACATCTGTTTATTCGAATTTAACTTTATGTGTTGGTACAAACCAGATAAATAACTTTTACTTATAGTTCATTATCTTTCAACTGCAAACAACAATGAATCTACAACATCTACTTCTAAGGACAGAACAGTGCCTCGGGCAACATGCACCAAAACAACAAGTTATAACAAAACATTGCTATTGAAGTTCTTCTATCACTCACAGGGATAGTTCAAATTGCGAAGAAGAAGCTTCTGCTCCGGGTCGAGCAGCCGCTGGAGCAGCAGGATCGGCACCTCCATCATGGGACCCAGGTCGTCCGAGGCATCCGACGACTCATCCATATCGGAATGGGTGCTCGAATCCGACGATGACTCGGTCCGTGGCTTCGGCGGAGGCGTCGTCGGTTTCTCGGTGATGGCAGGGGGAGCACGGACTTCTTCAGTGTCGAGAATGAGCGGCGGAAGGGTCATTGGACGCAAAGTGCCGAACTTGGTGTTGTGGAACTTGGAAACCGGAATGAGGCCGTCATTGTTGGTTTGGCCGGAGGCAGTGTAGCGTTCGACTTTGAAAATCTTGCCTTCGTAGTCACCGATGTACTGTAAAGGTTAAGATTATTGGGGTGAAGAATGGATAAGAGGCCGACATACATCGTGGGCGAAGGAATTCTGTGGAATCTCGGTGACCTGCATGACAAAGTGGGCTTCAAGCATCATCGGGTCGGTGAGGAAGGCAGGGGCTTCTGAAATTATATATAATCAGTGAGATTCAACGGTTTTATGCCAAAAAGAAGAGATGAAACGGTTCAAGAAGCACTAAAAACGCACCATCAAAGTCCTCCACCAACAACGGCTTTCCGTGGAGACGCTCGCTCTGAGTCTTCGAAACGGAAACAAGCGGCGGCTCGAAACCAAACTTCGTGCACATCGGGCTGGGATCATAGGTCAAGTCCTCATCCGGGGTGCCTTCCCAGATCGGACGCAGACGCGAGTCGTCGAGAAGTTGGTAGGTGACCAGCCCGGACGAAATAGCGAAAATCATCTTCTCGGGGAGGAGGGCCTTCATGAAATTGAGACTCATGCCGGTCTGCTGGGCTGCTTTGTAGAAGATATCACTCGTGGTTCCCTTGGGATGCCAGTGCAGAACGTTGATCCGCATCTCTGAAAAGAGGGTTATCATGTTGACACGTCAGTCATAGTTGACCCTAAACTGCAAAAGTGTCAAAAGCGTACCTCCCTTGTCGTCGACCTTGTCCCAGGTTGGCTCCA
>KB455153.1:110167-131268 GCA_000341325.1 Panagrellus redivivus
CGATTGGTTTTCGAGTAATTGCGGTTTAAAAGTCATCATATTTTACCATCCTCATTACTCAAAAACTAACAGTCGAATCTGTTTCAAATTTTGCCATAAGTTAAATATAGGTATGCTCTTTCTAAGTTTCAAAAAGCGTAGTGATATCAACTTCCAATAAAAAGTTATGATCATCCAATAACCCGGTTTTTACAACTTTACATGCATATTACTCGAAAACCAGAAGTCGGTGGCAACTAGGGTTTGCCCCATAAATCTTAGATATTTGAGGGCTATCGAACGCGGTATAGCTTATGTTAAAACTCCATCCCCAAATTTGATCCTTCCCTTGTCAACCCGAAAAAAAGCACCCGAAACGTCGGAGACCGATGGTCCTGGTCAAAGAGGGTCATTCAAGACTCTCGACCCAGTTGATCCTGTTCCCTCATTTTGCTTCTTCTACTTTGCTTTGTTTGGTGTGAAACCATTAAAGCGGGGGTGCGTATGCTTAATGGCTTCCAGTCAACCCCCTCCATTCCAAAGAGGCTTAGTGCCTCTCTTTCGATTACAATAGGATGATGAAATATTTGTATGGTCAGCGTGAGAACACTATTCATCATTTTAATCGTTATCATGCATTACCGGATTTACTCATTGTTTGCTTTTATGGTGCAATGTTGACAGTTTTTTTTGTTCAATCCAAACTTTAACGAGTTTTTTTATACGCTACATGTATTAAAAAAGGCAGCTAATCTTTATTTCTGAATCAGGCACATGAAATTTGCAGGTCCTACCATATTCAAAATGCAAAAAAAATACATTGACGATAATAAATTTGATCAATTTAAAAAGTTTAGCGCATTTTGCCTTGACAATTGCATCGGAAGAAAAAACACGAAGTTTGTCGTTTCCCTCACTTCCAACTGAACTTAAAACGTTTTTCCACGTCACCATACTAAAACGAAATGCGTGTGAAACCCAGTTTTAAACGCTGTTTAACAATACATTGAAGACACGAGTACAGTAAAAACCTTGTAAGATAAAAAGATGACCTTGAATAAGGCTGACTAACAAATGACGCAATAATTTGAGTCTAGTTGAGTGTGCTAGAACTATCGCAACAATAAACAAAGAACGAATCAATCAGGCTTTTTGCAAGTTGTCAGAGTACTCCGGCTCTTCATCGGAGGACTTCCTCAACGCGAACCAAATGCCAAGTAGCGACATGAGGACGATCGCAGCCAGGGTGATAGCGCCTTCAATGAGCAGAAAGGTGTTGTCAACATTTCCCTCGATTTCGATCAGTTTATCCGTCTGGAAAAGCTAAACATGTTACCATTGTTTTCAAACCTGCTAATAGCCAGTTCAAAACTTACTGCCACTGTTTCGTCCAAAGCGATATCGGCGATATGTGTCAATCCGATGACCTTCATATTCCTAACAAGCTTGGTAGGATCCAGGAAGTCGTCTGGCTGATATGGGATTTGAGCATTCTCAGAATTCTTGTCCTTGACTACGAATTGAACTACAAGGTGTTCATTGTCTTCGGGACAACCCTGGCGGAGAATGATAATGTTTTCCTAAAACAAATTAAATCGCAATTTGCTTGTTTTAATTCAACCGTGTAATCTGCTAAAGTGCAAGTTTGAAAACAACGTTGTTTTCTGTTAGCCTTTCAAAAGGATATTTACCTCGTCCTCTTTGATAGAACTTCCAATTTCCTCCTTGAACTTGTTTTCGGGAAAGTGGTTGTAAATACGTGCAGTTTCGTCCAACTTAAATGTCATCGAAATCACTGGAAATTTGCCTTCATTGACGTTGATCAAAAGGTTGCATGATTTTTCCGGTGCAGCTGCCTAGAATTTGCTGTATTGAATTACAATGACCATAAATGAAATTGATACCGTTGGTTCGGCCATTGCACAAACGCATGAGTGTTGAACATCGATATCGGTGTTGCAAACTGTGTGATTCTGGATGGGACAAAGTGAAGCCGACGAAACTGCGCAAAGCGCGAGGAGACTTGAGAGGAATCGGAGGACCATCTGGAAACACGCAATGATAAAGTAAACTTTGCGACGGCGGCGAATCGTAAACGGCGAAAAGTGACAAATGTGAAACAGCGTTGTAAATCTTATTTTAACGGGTAAAAAACCCCATAATCAAGTCAACCAACAGCATTTGGCTAAAAATTTCACCAACATCAACATCCGAGTAAAAAAAGCCTCTTTCTTTAATCTAAGTACACAGAGCATAACCCCGACATATGATCCGAACAAGCCAGTAGGGCTTCCCGCGGCGTTGACATGTTGAATGGCAATCAAGCAAACCCGGGAGGACACCACAAGGTGAGACCTGACAACCCCAAGCTCAGGTCGAGATTCAATAAAGCTAAACCTTCAGTATGCGCAACCCGAGTGGCGGGTCGGCGTGGTCCTCTGTGTTACGGCGGCGTCAATCGAATCTTTCCGTCGGGATTCCGTATTTATGACAAGCCACTCAAAGCCAATCGACCTCACATACACTTAGCGCGACCGTAGAAAACGTCGCTGATGCGCACACTTCGTTAGTTTCTAAAGTGTACTACCTGGGAGCTTCTTCGACGGCCTCTTCAAATCCCATGAAGTTTCCGGCTCTGACTTTTTCACTTTTCAACAATGCGTTGAAACTTTATTCGAAAAGCGCGTCACTGCCTCATTCTCATTGTAATGCCAACTTTTCCAGAAGTACTTGCAAACTTTTGTTTTATGCTGTGTGTACCATAAGTTAAGTTTTTTGAACCTTTTTAATTTAAATATATCCACCATGCACTTTAATAATAACCAACTGCACTACTATGCATCCATCGTAACAAATTTATTTGTAATTGCGATGTTTTTATAATTAAAACAAGAAATGCAGAGCACTCGTGAAAACATTTCGACAACAGAAGACAAAATTCCAAAGCAATCTTTGATAATAACTTTGCACTCTACGCAAGATACTGAAACAACTTAATGCAAAATCTCGCTGTAAACGTAAACAACAATGCGACATAATACATCGCTCAAATCTTTCTTAGTGTTTTCTTATTCATCGTCGTAAATCTTCTGTTTTTTGATTTACTCAATTTTGAAGTCATTTAAGTTTTACCCGCTGACAGACATGAGAGCATTGACGCTGAGAGAAAATCGGAAAGAAAAACGTGTTGTAGAAAAGCGGAAAAAACAGGCAGTTCTCCTTGAGACTTGAGATTTATAGAAAATTGTATTTTTGTTTTTCAGTTGTAAGTTGTGTACAGAAAGCAGTCTGTAGAACTTATAGGTAGCAACGCCTTATCATAAGCATTTATGATTTTGTTAACAGAGACCCATGGATTTTAAGTTTTTGGCGATGATCATATCGAGGCATGCGTCTAGGACGAATTGTACTTGCTGGGTATCTGTAGCACATGTGTGATGGGCATAGATTTCACGTTGACAAGATCGGTTGAGTTGTTCGAACTTCCATTGAATGTAATTGATGCATTCGGTTTGGTTTTGTTGGCCTACAAGAATATTGATAAAATTTTGATAAATTTGAAAAAGTTTGGATCAAACATACCTTTGTATTCAGGGAAGCATACAGTAAGTGGCGATCGGTGAATCTTTTCAGCAAACAAATCTTTCTTGTTTAAAAATAGAATAAAGTGAATATCAGCGAACCATGGACTATTGCAGATGGAATCAAATAGCTTTAAAGATTCTTGCATACGATTCTGAAAAGCGCATTTAATTGGTGAAATCCAACCCTTAATATTCAATGCTTACGGTGCAGTTGTCTTCCCGTAACGTCTGGTCGTATTCGCTAAGTGAGCTAATAAAAATCTAAAACAAAGTCATTAAACACAAAATTGACTTAACAATTTAAATTCGTCACTCACAATTGCGTTAACATTGTCAAAACAGTGAATCCACTTTTTTCGTTCTGAACGTTGGCCTCCAACATCGATAACTCTAAAAGTGTAACCATTTTCACACAACCGCCGTAAAAATTGAATTATGAATAGAAAAAAAACGAACCTAAATGTAAGCCCTTTGAGTTCAAAGAGCACCTCGGTGATGCCCGTGGTTTTGATGCGGGTTCGAAGCAAATCCTGTTCGGTTGGCGTGTAGTCCTCCATGCTGAGTCTTTGCAAGTTGTCCAGAAAGCTACAACGGAAAAACGTTATTGACAACTCTGACGCCTCGAGGCAAACTAACTATTTCGCGGAGTCGTCAATTTGATACTCGTTAGAGCGACGATAACACTCTTGAACCCCCTCATCCTTCCATAATCTTTGCATTGCCGATGACAATTCTTCCGTTAGCTCTTCCTTATTAGCATGTACAGTCGCAAATACTAATTGGCTGTCTTTCTGAAAAAGCCAAACATGTAGAATCCTGGTAAATTGAGCAGTAAACTCAAAAGTCGTACCACTCTGTTTGCATCTGTATATTCAATTTGCAGGTGAAACATGGCCCTCAAAATAGCCAACATCGAGTGAATGCAGTTACTATACACGACAGGCTTGATGAGTTCCAAGTCCTGCTTTGAAAAGCCATCTTTGTGCAAAATCCTGGAAAAGGGATCAAATTAAAGCTTGGTGTAAAGAGACAAAGATTTGTAGGGTCAGCCGGCACGCATAAGAAATTAGTAACGCCTCTGCACTCCTATTTTCGTTGCTACTATTTTGTAAATGCGATTCCGTCAGAAAAAAAGAAGAAACATTAATTTACCTCATTTGCTTTAGAATTGTACTCTTTCCACTCTCGCCAGCGCCTGAAAAAATAAGGATTTACATACATGTTTGTTAATCCGAGTTGAAAGCTACGTCAATTTTTTTGTTTTTTGTCCATGCCAATGTAACAAGAGAGTTAAAAGCGGTCCGTATCACTGCCAGCCGAAAAAGAAAATCCAAAAAACAAACATAAGATTTGGTTGTTTATTTAATCCCACAATTTTTGGTCAAAATTTGAAGTTGACATTTAAAAATAAAATTGTTTGTTTTGCAAAACAAATGTATTGCTGTCTGCGGTACAAATCATAATTTGTAATGAGACACGTCTAAAGCATGTGAATAATTTTCAATAACAATATTATTATTTAAAACATAAAAGCGTTCAAAATGCATTGGTAAAGAAAAGGCGATATTTGCTGACAGAATAGAACCGTGTTTTTTACAGGGTTACTCAAAGCACATGTAAATGAAGTAATGCATTATAAATGAAAAGTAATTGATTTTACATGTACAGTAAACTGTTTAGTCAGCTTCATTGAAGTAATAAAAAAGGTTAAGATAAAACAAACAGGGAAATGTATGCGTTCGCTTCTTCCTTTTTTGATTTACGCTTCATTCGAGCTAGTCACGTAACACATTAAGCATGAAGAAGCTCGCAGCTTTTTTATTCATTGAGAATTCTATCTATGTGGTATTTGTTTGTTTGCTTTAAAATGCCCAAATACATGTTTCCTTTCTAACGGCAGTGAAAGGAAATGTAGATTAATACACTGCAGCGTGTCTTTCGCTTTTTTTGCAAATAATTAATACATTGACTTTTGTTATCACAAAATTTTATAAACCATCAATGATGGTATGCCCCTCTTTAAATTAAATCAGCAAAAAGCGGAACATGAAGCAAGCAGCTTCTGCACAGCAGTAGCAGAGATGCAAAAAACTTTAATAAAGGCCCCAACGTTCCTTCCGTATCTCGTCAAAGCCGGAGGCCGTCACGCTGATCCATCAAACAACGGCATACAACATTAAAAAAAGAAAAGAAAAATTGATTGTCTGACGCATGACTTGACTAAGCGTTATTCCTTAGAGAGAGCTAAATGTAAGTGAGCCCCGTACTACTGTCGTTTCTGTCTTTAGCGGACTTACCGAGAAGAAGCAGCTTAATTATCCGAAGCGACATGGACTGGTCCTTTCGTATCTGGTCTTCGATACGACGGTTCAGCTTCTTCTGATCCTTCTGGTCCTTTGACGTGCAGTGACCCATTTCTGCCAAGAATTCTAGCCTGAGAAACGGCTTCTACAATCAAAAGTGTCAAAGTTAACGCGTGCGTAGGTTGTTGCGGGTTCTTGAAACAGTGTCCGCCAAGTGCAGAAGTCGTTTGTTCCGGAAGCGCGACGAACTAAACAAATCCAAGCGTAAATTAGGAAACGAAAAGCGCCAAAACGGGCAAAGTAATCAAAAAAGTTGACGCAAACGAGGGCCGTGAGGGGTAGGTCCGAAAGGGGGTGTATCGGTTCGAATGGAGCGAGGGCATGGGGTTATGATGTCGTTAAGCGGGAAGCCATCATGAAAATGACGACAGAAATGGACACATTGCCAGAAACAAAAAAAGGGCCACCAAATCCATTGAAGTTATTGGGCAGGCTTGCAGGCTGTCGAAAAAGGCACACCCAAAGAGCCCCAACTTTTGGCTTCTGAGGCAAACCGAAAAGAGTGCGTCTGTCAATGTGCCAGAAAACAACGTCAAGGGAAAAGAAGACGCTGGCGCTTCGGACGGCACACATCCGCATGCGTCCTCAGGCACACAAGACATAATAAAATGCCCTAGGCAGCAACAGTGGGGGCTGTCAAAGCCCCGAGTGCGCACGTAAGGCGCCAAAAGCAGCTGAAAGAAGTGGAACGGTGTTGGTCCAACCCAGTCCGTGAAGCACCCGAGAGGGAGCGGTGGTGGCAGCTAGCGTCGCACGATGTCGGCGTCGGCGCCGCTTGGCAAACGCGACAACCGCGCCTGACTGGGAGCCCCGGTGAATGTAATGAGGAGATCGATAGTTGCGACGAGAGGCAACCTGCGCTTCTAATCAACATTTGTCCACTTACCAAGCTGGCTGGGACGGTCCTTGAACTGGTGTGTCTCCCCTCATTTTGGAGTGAAAACTCGTGAAATATTTGTTGTAGACAAAACTAGACCTTTTAAATTATATATTTTAGCATACATCGAATCGCTACCACACGTGTCCACCCTCACTTCGAGTTATGGCCGCATGAAATGGCAATAGGGGAACAATTCTTCACGCTAACCTATTAGTCATGCTCGGATCCAATCGACATTTGCCCTTTGGCTAAGCATAATGCGCTCTATTCGTCGATTGGCATTGATTAACCAGTCGCGTCTTTTAATTTAACTATCCTTCTCCGTGGGAAAACATCTATAATTCATAACCGGCCACATAATAATCATCCGTTTTTAGATATTATTGGAGCACTCTAACCGAAAACAAGAACAAAATTATAACCCTTCAGACTTCATTGATGCACGAAACGGCAAAAATACTGTCGAACCATTTTCACGTACCCTTGGAAAAAAGTTTTACACAAAACTCCACTAATCTATTCAACAAATCGGATTACGCTAGGGAAAAGCCCAACTTTGTCACTACCAGAATGGCCACAAGTGGTCGAGCAAAATAGCTTCACCATGTATACGCATAAAACCGGCTAACGACGAAGAAAATTCATTCAGTGAATCTGTTGCGGGGGTGCAATTGGAACCTATATCGATTATGCATGTTACTTTCGCAACACGCAATTCGACAATCCTAAAAATGATAATGAGTTTACGCAAGAGAAGAAGCATCGAGAAAAAAACTGCAAAATTGAGCGTGTCCTTTTTCGTGTAAACAAATTCCTGATACTTTTAGCTTTCTGAAAGCCTCATCATTAGGCTGTGTGAAGTGATGCCTTACACGCCACATAAAATAATGACAACTAAAAATTGACAATGACAGTTGCTATTTTTACAGAGGGCGGCAAAAATCGTATCTTATTAAGAATAAATTGAGAGGGTGAATGTATGAGAGAATGTTTATGAATGAATATGGGGATGTTTGCGTGCTATTTAAAAGCAGAGTGGTAAAGTTTGAGCAATTTGACGGCAGCTGAACTTTTTACCGTTTTGGGAGTAACTCTAAGAATGTCCCGCACATGATAAAACTAAAATAGAAGTCGGATTTCTTTGGTACTGTACACTTAACCGAGTGAGTGGGCGGGATTGCATAAGTAAAGAGCATCAAAACACGAGTTTGTATCAATCTTAAAATTCAAACTATAAAAATCGTGCAAGATGAATCAAAGCAAGTTGTTTGTGTGAAATAAAGTAAAAGCATTGTAAGCCAATATCGACAACCTTCAACAGTGAATCCTCGAACAAACGAACTGAATGAAATGTCTTCCTTCAGTCGTGGTACATCGAATAAAGGTACAGGCACCACCATCTCGTCGAACCAGAGTATCCACTAACCGTTGACACACGCGACTTCAGTGCACCACAGCTTCCAGATTCAAGTGCGAGAATAAAGGCGAAAATGTAGGCCGACTTCTCTACACTGTGCTTGGTGACACGACTAGCCTAGTAGCCTAGGTATATGTGGCAAAAGAGAAAGTCACTCAATGCGTGAACCTTCTTTATAGCCTAAAACCTCGTCCCACTGTAAAGTTAGAGAGCTATTGCAAAAAAAAGAGAAACCGACTACTAATTCGACAAACTGAAATAAGTTGGTGTGGCATTTACTTGCGAAAGCCAAAGAGCAGGCCGCAACGAAACGCTAACGCCAAAACCACGTCGCGCTTTTCCTTAAAGCGTCAAGGACTGATGTGAGGAGGCGGATGTATACAAAGTTGGAACCGTATGATTTATGACAGTGAAGCTGGATAGAAGAAGTACGACACTTTTAAATGTAGCACCGCCTTTTGCCGCTCTAAATTGGCAAATAAAATTTGCCGATGCCGCCGAGCGCTCCTCTCTAAATCCACAAAGAAAGAAAAAGAAAAAAAGCATTTTTTGCAATGAATCAACAAAAAAATTTAACGATCTTTAATGCAACAGCTTCATGAATAGAACAGTTTCAACACCTGAACACCGCCGAGTTGCCCCAACTTGGCACATTTTGTTTCAAGTGTCCCTAGGCAAATTGCACTTAAAGACACTTATTTCCAGACAAACAAAACTCTAAACGTTTTTTTTCATAACCATTTAAATTTGTAGTTTTTCTCAGGCATGAAAGATGGAAAACGTCCTAAGGACAATTTGGCGTTCTGCAACATTTTTTGTATGGTTTTCTCTGCGCAAATGATAGGTTTTGTATCCCCAACTTTTCCTTTCATATCGTCCGACCGGTTTTCAAAGACCATTCTGATGTCGAATCATGCATGAAATTACAAAACAATGCTACAATTTGTAAACGTTTTCATGCACTTCTTCGGATGACACGCAGTTCCTAATAACTGTGAAATGCATCATCTATCAATGTATGGAAACATGAAAAATGCGTCTTTTTTCCAGACACTCATCACCGACAGAAGGATGGATGCGTTTCAATTTCCATTTATAAAACGAAATCAACCGTGACGAGTTCGAAAACGCTTCTTTGTGGGAGCGCCAACTTTGTGATTGAAAAATTATTCCGCTTTGACGATCAGCGCGCTCGGCACATCCCCCTTTCGAGGGGTGTCATCGAGATCAGCCGTAGTTGTAGCAGATTTCGGGCTGGTAAGCAAGCAGTTTTGTCTGATCTCGACGGGTGGGAGTTACGGTTTGTTTGTTGACCTGCAAGCTGGGCTGGGCTGCCTATCCTTTAGCTTTCTATGGTCACAGCGTAGTGCATATTTGTGGGGCAAAGCTTGCTCCTCCCTTTCTCATTTGCAGATTTTTGGCGACTCCCAGTATCGCGCGGCCCATTAGTGTTTTGCGTGATACGGATAGATAGCAAGAACGAAAAGAAAGGAATTCGATTTCAATTTCGTAGATTAGAAGGCTGCCTTGCGCAAGCCGTTTGATAGCTTAGCAGGGGGTTGCCTCTCGATTTTAGTCGTCAGTGTTTTCATCGAAGGAACAATCGAAAGGCGCTTTTGACCACTTTTGCACTTGACTTTTAATCTTTTGTCCACACGTCCAAAGTGGCTGCAGCCCCTCTGGTCATTTTGTTCGCCACAGTTGCGGTGATCTCAGAGGTCCCGGAGAGGCTTATTGTCACATGCGGGCTTCTTGATCTCAATGTGTCAGATTACCCTGCGCGAAACTGTCTAGGGGCTTCTAGAATAACTTTGAACTATTCGAACTGACAGTACACACAGTGTACTATACTTGGGCGTTGACTTTTTGCATATGCCGGCTTTACCCTTTTTCTGTACATTCCAAACATCCTTACCCGCGCAGTGCGCAGAAAAATCAAAGTGAATATTTCTTTTACTTTTTCCGGTGGTGGTCGTACTTCGCCATCATGGACTTCTGTACAAAACTTTTCAAACACTTACTCTGATTGACCCCTGTCAACCGCTTTGCAACGACAAATCTCTAATGTAAAGTTGATGTTGAGGGCCCCTAATATTGTTTCATATACAATGAATCGGCAGCAGAACGAAGATGAGGATGCGGCTGAATCTGGTTGACGGCTGGCAGAACTGGCACACATGTTTTGTTACTCTTGAGGGCAGACCGCGAGTTCCACGCGTACTCCCATCTATCTACTTATCGTGATGGCGCCTCTCGACGGACTTCGCGTCTGCGCGACAGCCCGAGGTCACTCATTCGTGCAACCTCATCATCAAGGCACCCCCCACACGGATGCATCCCATCGGCCCCGTAGTACCTCGCCTTATTCCGTGGTCCGTTGGTTATGTGTTTTTGCGCAGGTTGGCTACCACCATTGTGGTTGTGTACTTCCTCGCTACGTCTGTTTGAAGGTCCGCAAGCCCGCATGCGGAAATGGCTAGTGGTAGCATGTTTTTCGCGACGGAGGTCCTATTATAACCAGGATGATGAGGGCGGGAAGGCCTTGCCGATTGACCCGTCGATCGGTTGAACCAGCTGCAGCATCGTAAAAAGATTAATAATAGGCTAGGCAATACGGTCTGCCTTAATTTAATGGCTGTTTTATTGGTTTTCTTCGGCTTATTTTACCACAAAACATGATCAAACAAGTCTTTAATCTTAACGCTTTAATTAGTCTTAATTGCCCTTTAATTTCGATCCACACTTTGCATGTTTTCACTTCTTTTCCTCCACACTGAAGTCAGCAACAAGAACATCAACAACAATGAGCAATGATTTTTTGACCGTCGCGGTAGTTTATTTTATTGTCGTCTAACTGTTCTAAAGTTCTAAACTTTTATGTCCTTTCACGTTATTTCATTTTCGTAGCGACAATCATGAGGAAATATAGGGGTAGTGTTAGTAAAGTCATGCTGCGATTACCTTTTTCGACCGGCCGTCAGAAAAAGAAAATCAGTTTCCCTTGTTGCGAGCCCCAAGCAAACAGAGTAACCCCTCCGGTGTGGCCTTCTTGCATTTGTCGCCTTCTTCATGCATTGTTGTGTTCCCCAAGACATTTCTGAGTCAGTGCACCGGCTCCTGGACTTGGGGGCCCATGGAATGGAGCCACACGAACACCCTCTAGTCTTTTTCGATTCAACCCTCGTAACGGATCTATTGAGAGGGGAGAAATCCGTTGTCGGGCTGTCAAAAAGTTTTTTTGTATCTGAATGAATGAAAACAACCTCTTTGGCTAAATCGGAGCAAATCGGCGACTACGCTCTCCTAGCCCTAAGAGATCGCATTCCCTTTTGTTCGGCCCTGGGCTCATTTTCCCATGCCATAGGGGCCAAAGGGATAAAGGTACACATTTACTGTGTTCCTCTTTCCTTTTATTATTGTACGTATGGTAGCGGTCTGCGCCTGTGTCTTCTTTTCGGCAACTTTTCCAGCCCAGACCATTTTAAACCGATGGTTTCGAGCATCCCCTCGATATGCGCGTTCTTTGCCCCATTATTGACTTTATCTTGACTGACCGTTTCCCCCAAATCGCCTCACAGCGCAAGAATCCACGACATACCTCACTGATAGTCGTCAGGTGTTTTCGTCGCTGTATGGCTCACCTCTGTGCGAACGCGCGCACCTCATCTTTCTTATTTATGATTACTGCTGAGGACGTTCTTATCAGTTACCTAACTAACAACCCCTTTTACCCCATCGGTCGTGTTTGAAAGTTCACTCAATTGAAGGGTGTTCAGTTTTAACCATGGAAATCATTGTAGAACAGCCGACAGCTGAAGTCGATTCGGCGTGTAACGCGGTCCCTACCGCCCGGCGTGAGCCTTCTGAGCTTAACGAAGAAACCGCCGAGATGGCAGGCTTTTTCCGTTCTTTAAGTCAACGACTCCGATCGAACAATCCCGCTCCGCAACGTCAATCACGTAATGCTAATCCACCAGCGTCTGCGCAGCCACCGAAAGTTGATCACCGTCGAGAATTTTTGGTTAAAGTGCATTTGTTAGATGGCACTGATATTTATGTTGTTCTGCCGGTGAGTTTTGTGTTTCAGTTGTGCGCTTTCAATGTGTCATCGAATGTTTCACAATCATTGTTACATATTGAATCGAATCATTGTTTGCATTTGGGGGTAAAGTACTTTCATGAATTCCTTGCAGAAAAAAGCATTTGGACAACAACTCTACGATTACATCTTCAACAAACTTGATCTTGAAGAACGCGATTATTTCGGTCTACAATACACGGATCATTACCAAGTTCAGCATTGGCTCGATCCGCTTAAGAAGATTGTCAAACAAGATCCAGTCGGACCCCCTTATAGCTTTAAATTCCGCATTAAGTTTTACTCCAGCGAACCAATGAATCTCCGGGAAGAGTTGACCCGCTACCAATTCTTCCTTCAATTGAAGCTCGATGTCCAATCAGGACGTCTGAGTTGCCCAAAAGATATGGCTGTTGACCTCGCGGCTTATGCCCTTCAATGTGTGTTTCTGTTTTGCTACCATGTGCTTCCCCATCCAAACTACATCGTTTTTATCATCAATTAATCGTTTTTTCTTCCTCTTTCAGCTGAGCTTGGTGATTATAACCCCCGTGAGCATGACGTCATCGTAGTGTCTGAATTCCGTTTCCATCCAGAGCAGGATGAGGAAATGGAGGCCGCCATCTTAGAAAAGTACAAAACTTTTCGTGGTCAAACACCGGCAACTGCCGAAATGAACTACTTGAATCGGGTCAAGTGGCTTGACCTTTACGGTGTTGACATGCATCGTGTGGCTGGTAAAGATGGTAATGACTACCAATTGGGTTTAACTCCCACTGGGGTCCTTGTCTTCGATGGCAACCAAAAGATCGGGCTATTCTTCTGGGAAAAGCTCCAGAAGTTGGACTTTCGCGGACGAAAATTGACGCTTGTTGTTGAAGAAGACGCCGATCGCAATGTAGGTCAACAAACACATAACTTTACTCCTTATCAGTCTATTTACTTTATTTTCAGAACACTGGCCAGATACAGTTGCACACGTTCGTCTTTGAGTTACCGTCGCACAAGGCTTGTAAGCACTTGTGGAAGTGCGCTATCGAGCATCACACCTTCTTTCGACTTAAGTTTCACAGACCGCCGAAGCAAAACAAAGTTCAGTTGTTCCGATTAGGTAGTACGTTTAAGTATCGTGGCCGGACCGAGTATGAGAATGTGCATCGTGAAGACAAGCTTCCGCGACGGACTGGTAGCACTTTCGAGAGGCGGCCTTCTCAACGCTACGTCCCGCGGCAGAGCTATTTGCAAAAACAAAAGTTCCGACAAGATATGCGACAACAAGCTATGAGAGCAGCTAATGCAGCCGCAGCAAACTCAACTACCGATGGAGCAAAGATCAGGTAAGTCAAAGACACACATCATAAGGTCATAAATGGGTTAACGAGTCATTATGTTTCAAGTGAACCCGCGTCTTTACATCCGTCAACTGCAACAGACGCTGTACTGTCACCAGAAGTACGCTTGGACAACCTTATCGCCGGTCCGAATGGAAACCTTCCGCAGTTGCACTTCTCGCCCAGTTCGAATCGGAGGTCCGTTCGTTACAGAATCTTTCCTATTACAGAATAAAGACAAAATTGAAAAAAATAAAAATTATGTACAATGACAGTTTTTCAAATAGTAGTGCTTTTAGGATTGGCACAAACAGCTGTTACCCATATGTTGCACATCCTCCACCTGCACCCGCACCATCGATGGCATCCACAGTCATCGGCATTCAAAAGCCTGCCACCGCGACACCATATCCACCTCCACCACCAGGCGGTCATGTAACGACAATCGAGATCAATGAAAAAGGAGCAAATGTGTATGCCGGAAATCAGGTGCGAAGAATTCGATTTACCCTCAGATCCCATCGATAGTTGTTTTTAAAGATTTTGAATGTTTTAACATATTGTAACTAACATTGCCAGTTTTCTTAACCAAAAATTAAACAAAAGCTTTCAACAAATCTTTCATTTAAGCATGCTACTGCTAGTGCTACTGCTGCTCCATCTGTACAGGCTTCATCGTGCCACATGTCTGCTTTGGATCCACTCACCAACCAAATGCAATACGGCCTCGGTGGATTCAATGAGTCTCGCACCGAGAATTCTGCAAATACAACTTTCATCCCAATCATGCAACCGACACGATCCGGTGTGTCCCAAAGCCGTCTGGTCACGGAGCTATGAAGCCGAAACCAGTCAAACTTGATAGCTTGCAAATAATAACCATGCTCATTGATTTTTGGTGATTATATTTTTTACGTTTATCACCGATGAATTCAACAACCAAGCTTTCACTTACTACGTCGTCAAAGAGTGTCCACTAAGTCTCCTTATTTGTTTGTATTTTCGATATTAATACAAGTTGAATGTTTCAATAAGCTACCACAATTTTGTTTAATTTATTAACCATGCGTTCTGTGTGGCAACGTTATGTCATGTTTTAAGTTATTTTGTATCGGGTTGCCGCAACTAAGTCCTTATGGTCAAAAAAAGTCAAAAGATTGAAATAAAGCTGTCTGTATCTATTGGTATTTTAATGTGATCGCGTTACGGAAGTTGGCATTAAAGTCGAGATGTTGTTTATGTTGCATTGCTTATACAAACATTCTTTACATGCAAAGAGCCACAAAAATCCGGACATGGTCAAGGCTGCGCAATATGAACGAGTTTAAGAAGGAATCGCCCGCGGGGGAAACACGAATCTGCGGGAATGACCAAAAATGACGTCCCTAAACACGCACGCTTCATACCGACTTTGGGAGAATTAGCTAACAACCAGGACGAGAAAGCGAGAACACAGCCATCGTTATCCACGTTCCACGCCTGCGCAGAGAAGGGATGATCAAACGACGAAGCAGGGCCGCCGAAACAGCTTTAGGCGATGAAGATGGGTTATTTTTGCCTCTCCCTCCGTGCACCTCTCCCGAAATCAGTCGCCATCACGTTTGTCCGGAGGCTACAGGGACCACTGTCCAGTTCGTCACTTGCGCAGCAGCCAGAGGCGATGCCCCGCCTGGGGCGCCGGAGTTATAGCCCATCCCTAAACCCATAGTTTTTGGGCTCGTTTTCACGCTTTGTCACATTGCTGTACTCTACGAGATGCATTGCTATCAGCATCACTAGACCTGGTTTGATTGTTAGGTTTAGGTGGATCCTCAATCGCCTCTTCCCAGACCGCCTTTGCAATGCGCCACTTATTCTGAATCTATCTAGCTTCCACCCACCCTCTCATTGATGTTACTTTCTCTGTCTTGGTCAATGTCATCTCTTCATCGCCGCTGGCTATGTCTGATGTACCCATTGTAGACGTAGATGAGTTCCACAGGTGCAACTTCAAGTGTTTGCGATACTTGGAACTTCATGGAAAAGGCCTATCCCGACTTCCAAAAGGATTTGATACAACCGTATTTTGACTGTTGTCCGCACAAATCCTCGAGATCTTAGCCATTAACCCTAATCCATAATACCAAAAAAACTACCCAACGCCTAATATGAGGTCGCCTTGATTCAACATGACGACATATCCAACCCTGCGGAAAAGGATTACATTACTTATGACATAAGAGCCTCTTACAAGGTTGTCTTACTCATCATCACTGTCATCTCGATATCCGAATAGGGGTGGCTTCTCGCGCATTAAATCGACTGTGTGTATGGATTTCCGTATTACTACGTTGTTTTGTGTTTTCAGATGGCCACCTCTACTGCCACCCTGTTATTCGCCTGCATAGCCGTATCACTTTTCACGTATTCAAACGGGCAGCAAGTCAACGTGACCATTTTCACCGAATCACAATGTCCATTTTGCACTCGCCTATTGCGCGAACAGGTTTGGCCGTTCCACGCAACTCGTCCGGGCATCGCTAATATCCAGGCAAGCGATTTCCTCCCAGCGCAATCTGACGACGTCATTTTTAGATTGTTCCCTTTGGCAAAGGCAATTGTGAGCTTGCATATGAAAATCGCCTAAGCTGCACGTGCATGCACGGACAAACAGAATGCGACTTGAACAGACTTCAAAACTGCGCAATCTCTGTAAGTTAAACAAGCTAACAAGATTCAATTTTTTCAAATCTTTTCTTCTTATAGTATTTCCCCAAAAAACATCTCGGTCTCGTTACGTGCATCCAAGGCCTCAAGACTCTCGATGAAGCCGTCGAAAGATGTCTGGCGAGATTGTCGCCCCGAACTCAACAACGCCTCATCCAATGTGCTTCTACCCAAACTGGCGAAGTCTTGAACTACTATTCGATGCTTAACACCCATCGCGCGGGTATTCGTATCTGGCCCACGGCTTACGTCAACGGTCAATTCTTCGATCGGTCCTACCCCCTTGAACAAGAGATTTGCCGACACACTGACTGGTGCTAAAGTGTCTTCTACTTGCCTGATGTTGCCATTCTATCATCGGTCATGATGATAGTTTTTTTAAAGCTGCAAATATTGTATATATGTGCATTCCTAACTAATTACTCCTGATTTATTTACTGCAATAGTATCAATACTTAAACTAACGACGCTGCAATAAAAAGATAAATTTTAATGGTTATTTTAAAGTCATTCAAAGGACAGGTACATCATAAAATAATAGTGATAAATTCAATCGTAAAACATGTACTTTCACCTTAAAAGTGTATACGTAATTGGTGTGGTTGTAATTTGTGACTTTTTATGGTTTTTAATATTGTCTAAGAACGCTAAATGCAGGTATACAAAGGGATTTTTATGACATTAACCAACGTTAAATTGTGTGTATTTTCTTTATTTTTAAAAAGAATGTTTAGAAAAAGGAACAATTTGAGATAATGGGAAATGTGAGTATCGTAGGGTAAAACCCGCGGATAAACGCATGCACAAGCAAGAATAATTAATTATATGGTTCAAGTATACTCGCTTAGAAGTGATTCCAACGAGTATACTTGAGAAATTATCAAAATATTATTAACAATTATGATTAGGTCGTCTGGGGGGAGCGATTGTTGGTGGTTGTCCGTCGGTGTATTGTCGGATGCCGCTGAGGTGTTCCACGTAGATGTTGCGGCTCCATCGGATGACGTCACAGATCATTAGTCGTCTCATGAGGGTGGCGTAGCGATGGGGGATTCGAAGTCTTCGGATGCAGGCGTTGTTGGCCGGGTCGTAGCTGCCGAGTGATCCGATGACAAAGGCATCACAGAAGGTTTTGAAGCCGCGTTCCTTGAGAGATTGTTCGATGCCAGCGTACTTTTCCTTCTTTCGGCGACGCGCTTCTTCCATGGCCACTTTGCTGCTTTCGAAGGGAATGGCAATGTCGATGATCGTGGCAGTCCGATTCTTCTCATCGATCACGGTGATGTCTGGGCGGAGGTCGGAGTTGCTGCCTGGGACTGCCTGGTTGATGTAGATGCTTGTGTGGTCATTTCTCGGAAGTACCTTCTCCAGTCGTCCGGCCACTGCATTGTGTCGTTTCGTAGCCGCTGCCATGTGGGTACCACAGTGATTCAAGACATGGGCCAGGGTTTCGTTGGAATACTCGCACTTCCGACAGCTTTTGGATCCGATGTTGAACTTGAGGCTGCCGCGTAGGGGGACCACGTTTAGCCGTGCTTTGTGGATGAAGCGCCATTCGGCAAAGCGGGTGAAGTTGCCGTTCTTGAGGAAGTGGTTTGACGCTGCCGACAGACTGGCCACATTGAAGACTTTGCCCTGGTCCGGCTTCGCTGCAAGCTTCTTGGCGAGATACTTGTGGAAGGCATTCTTCAGCTGCTTCTCCACGTCTGCTGGCCGTACCCTCTGTTCGTCGATGAGTAGGTTGATTCCGGCGCTGTCGCACGACCATTCCATCGAGAACAATCTTCGAAGATGACGGGTTGAGATGCGAAGGCGAGTCCATACTGAGCTGTACGTGACACTGTTGCCTTTGAAAATGCCTTCCGTGGAGCCGTCGAGGTAGTCTTTGACGATTTCAGGGGTTGGTGGCTGCTTGGTCTTCTGTCGCACATCATCTTGAAGAGTCGACTGCGCCACTGCTGCTACTTGTGGATCTTTAGAGTAGAGGAGATGGACTGCTTCGACGACGTCACAGATGCTTGCAAGTTCTTTCACCGGCATGAGGTTGAGTCCCCCTAGCCTGTGGGGGATGTAGAGGATTTCGTTGCTGGCACGGGACGGGAGGTAGAGCCAGCTCTTGACGCACTTCTTGATGACTGTGTCGAGTTCTTCCAGCTTGTCCCGATTGACCATGCCGCCCTTGAGTTGAAACGTCAGTTGTGGAGTGACGAAGGTCCGAACTGCATCAATCTTCTGCCATGGCGCCAGGAGGCTCACGTTGATACTTTCGACATCCGTCTTCATGTTGTCCAAGATGTTTTCGCCGGCTGCACCGTACTTGAAGCCCGTTGGTAGGCCCAAGTGACGGTAATGGTCGTCTTTGCCGAGTGCGACAAGTGGTTCTCCCTGAAGGCGGAATGTTGTAGGCCGGCAGCATCTTCTGTTGGTGTGGAGGCTGGCACATTTCTTGACGTTGAAGGTGAGCCCCGCCCATTTGGCCACCCTTGCCGCGACATCGAGTTGATTCTGGAGACCGTTCTGTGATCGTGCGATGAGTGCCAGATCGTCGGCATAGGCAACACTCCATTACTGCGTCAGAACAGCATAAAGTTTTAACTTAAAAGGTAACTTTTTACTGTATTGTGACGTTACACTTATACGGCCTAAATGAATCATATTTTTTAATGTTGGTAAGGTACGTACATGCTTGACCCCGTCCAATTCCAGCCAGTAGCATGTGCTACTAGTGTCAAAGCTCTGCCTTATATAAAAGGTCTGAACATGAGACTTGTTATTCAACCAGGTCAGTCGACGGGATATGTTCTGCGTTCTCGAGACTTTCATATAAGTCTGGCTTTTTTTTCCGTAGTATCCGTGTAGGTTGTTATCTTTACGTCTCTCTGTCTCACTTGTGCTATAGATACAACAAGAAATTCTTTTTATATATTCTATCAGAACGGTTTTTGCAGTTGTTTTTAATTAAAGCTTTTTTTTCTTTTTGTTTTTTTTTTGTAAATAAAAGTATATTCCAAGCAAGTCTCACCCCTGTAAACTGTTTTAATGATCACATAACATAACGCATCACGCTGACTCGACTTGTTTAGTTAACTTTTGTAATTAACATCGCCACACACCAACAGCCATTCTTTACAAGTTAGTGCTGACCGAGTGCGCGCTTCCCGCGGACTGTTCGTTTTCTCTTGGTCGCGCCTTCTTTTCTTGGTAGGTTGTTCACTGCAATTGATTTTTAGAGCGTATTGCCACGTTCGTGCCGTCGCCAACTACACTCTGCTGTCATTAGACTAGGTAGCGCGTGCCGTTGATGCGTGCATTACCTGTGTGTTTAACTACTTTTGCTATTAAAATTTGCTTACAATGGATTGGAAGTTTAACTTGTCAAGTCTGCAACACTCAGAATTGCAAAGGCTGCGATCGCTAATGAATCCGAACCAAGCTCTGCGTATTCAACTGGCAACTGCGAATTGGGGTTCTTTAGCGCCGCTCCAGCCTATGATGCAACTCAGACAAGCAGAATTGGTTTCTCTTGATCGTTGTCCTGAGTACGTATATTTCCACCACCGTCTTAACAATGGCACGAGAAACATGCTATATCCAATCGTCAATCCAGCAAAGAAGCTTGTTTGGGCCAAAAGACAGTTTGAAGTTGTTAATGTCGAAGCCCATCATTTCGACACCAACACAACAATATTCCACAACGTATATCTGACACCAGATGTATTGAGATTAACGAATTGTAAAATAAACTTCCAATTTGTAACAAAGCTGAAGCCGCATCTCTATGGCCGTGTGACGGAATTGCTTATATCCGATAGCGATATATGTGATGATCGTGCCATGACAGCGTTATGTAAAGAACTTCCAGACTGGGCCCATTTCATTGTGTACAATTCTTCAATGCCGTTAGATTGGGTTGACAGTTTTCTTGAGACAGAGAAGTCTAATCTGGTTTATATGTTCTTTAGCGGAACTTTTGAAAAACTTTTCGTCGACGTTGACATGTCAAAGTTTCATCTTTTTCTTAAGGTACAGTTTTTATTTTATTCGTTTGTTTAGTGTATACACGTCTTGACATTTTTAGGCACAAAAATATCAAAAAATCAGTTGTACTTTTACAATCAATGAAAAAACGGATTGCTTGCTAGTTGAAACAACTCTGGATCGCCATTTTAACAAGCACTTCGTTATGGTTCCTTCAGACCACCTGAAGATTGCATTTAAGGTAAAATATGATTTAAAAAATGACATGTGCTACGCATTACGGGAATAATTACTGTAACAAATATATCCATTTTAAAAGTACTCGTACACTGACTTTGCGATAAAATAGCTAACAGGAAGTTTAAATTCGGGTGAATTAACGCATGGAATACAATGGTTTTTAAAAATAAAGAAAAGTATTATAGTTTCTTTTGAATCCCCTGAAGATATTAGGTAGAAACAGTTAATTGAAGTTACGGTATGTTTGTCGAAAACCGCAATTTTTGGACGATACTTGAGAAACTCAGAATCCGTGCTCCAGAATCCTCAGAATCCTCTAAATTGGGTCCAAATTGATGTTTTCTGATTGAGCGTGCCCGATTTACTACATTCGGTCAGAAAAACCAGGAGAAACAAGCTAATTACGGCTAAAACAGGCGAAGGAACAAACGGTGTTAAAAAACCTACCAGAACTATTAATCTGCAACTGTTGCACGAAAATAATTCTGGTAGGATTTTTGACACCGTTTTGATCTTTTCCGTTTTCAGCGCTTTCTTGACGGTTT
>KB455157.1:0-15008 GCA_000341325.1 Panagrellus redivivus
CCGGCAAGGTGTGAAGAGCCGTGGTGGCCGAGCGGTTAAGGCGTCAGCTTTACGGGCTGATGAGATCGTAAGATCTTTCGCGGGTTCGAATCCCGTCCGCGGCGAACTTCTTTTTGCCTTTTGCAAGTTTGGATTCTTGTCGCCCATCTCTTTGAAACATGTATCACCATCCAAATTGAGCCATCTCTGATCCCCTCCCGCTGTTACTGACCCCCATCACATCACGCCAATAAATACAAATGGTACCGTTTGCGCAGGGAGATCTATCAATCTGCCTGTCGACTGGGATTAACTTTTTCGCTCCTTTCTCCCTCAACCCCTTTCCGGATGTGCTCAAAGGCCCTCATTTAGCGCGCCAGAATGAATGAAGGGGGTGACGGCTGATTCTTGATGGATGTCACCATAAACCCTTTAGCATCCAAAAACTTTCCAAAACTTATATTTAGCGGCATTAAAAGATCAATGTCCAGCTTGAACCTTTAAAGTGAGCAATCATTTACAACTGGCCTGGCCACTTAGTTGAACACAATGCACCCACTACCCGCTTATTTTGTATATTAATGACATTGGAGACCCCATTAAAAAAGCCATTTCCATCGCGATTTGTGGTTGGTGATCGAGAGCCAGGGGTTTTGGAAACTGTATGGACTGAAAAATGGGGATTATGCGCTTGCGGAAGTGAGTTATGACTGTCATTGCGCAGGCGAGACTGAAGCTGGCATTGAAAAAAGGGGAAACGATTTAGGGCTATTGCTTTTGACGGCTGTCAAGGGTGTTTTTTGGTGGGTGGGTCCGGGCGGCGGATGGCATTCGACTGGCAGAATTTGAATAGTGCCACTTTTGAAAGGCGATTCACCTGGTTGGTGACCTTTGAAGGAGCTTAATTTAGTTCTTGCTTTGACTTTTGATTGGCGAAGATGCCGATCACTCCCATCTTTCCGGATCACTGATTCTCTCCAAAGGTGTCACCGCGGCCATGTCCTTTCGCGCCCCGGGTTCCCTGGTGCCTAATTAATCGAACCGTCGGTTGGGTGTGCACCCAGCCGAACACGGCGCTTCCTCAATTTGGCCGTATTGACTCCTCCATATGGCCAATGAGTTCCCAACACTGCCTATTTTACTGTAATTAACCATCCTAATGAGCCACACCTTTCTGCAAAGTTAATTACCTTCGAAATTCTGGAACAAAAATGGGTCCATGTCCAAAAGAGGGTGTCACCCGTGTCGGTCATCATGTCATCAAGTATGTATTTATGTCGATCGCGCCGAAGTTTGCGGGAATGCGTTTAGAGACGGTGTGATGTTATCCGTTTGGCAGGATGGTGACCGCGATTCACGGGGGCCCGGAGGCCGAAAACAACCGACACTCCCGATGAAGGGGAGATCATGGCAGTCTCGCGACGCCATTTGACTAATGTCTTTCCGAACAGCGTTACCGAAGTTGCATAACTGCTCATTTGGCGGATGTTTATGGGTTTGGGTGTGGGTGGGATCGATTTTGGATTTGTTTTGGTACTTTTAGAGTTTAAACTTTTTGCGACTTGACTGGGTTATCCATTACATTCAATTTTTGTACAAAACAAATTTTCAAATCCATCAAACCTCTTTTTCTCCAAAAAATGCCAATCATAACACATTACTCCCATCCCAATCTACCAAAAAACCCTTGACGGCACATTGCCCTGTTGATTGGTGATCCATCACCCCGTCCAATCCCGTCACTCGAGGTAGTCCACGTCGCGCCCCAGGGCCTACAGAGCCTTGCATGCCGTGGCACGCAGTCATGTCCCTCGTGGCCTTCACGCGCATTGCTCCGCCCTTTTCAATGCCAATGGCGTCTAGTGGACTTCCATGACACAATGCAAAGCAAACTTTTTGTTTGTTTCAGAAGGAAGGAACAACCCCAGACAAAAAAGGGATTCTTCCGATGCCGCTTTTCATGTGTTCTGCGAGCCATTCGATTAAAGAAAACTGACCGAAATCGATGACCACAACGTTGACATTTTTTCATTCCTCCTTCTTCTTCTTTCATGTTTAGAGACCCAAAATATGTATTCAATTTCGAACGAGTCGCGCAAGCGTGCTGTGGGGAAGTTTTGTGATCCCATTTTGGCGTTATTAAACTTGATTAGCCATTTTAATCGCGTTCGAATTGCCTTCTAATCACTTTTATGTAAATAGTTTAAGCATGGATTGATGTTACGACGCATAATTGACCCGATAAGACATACAGTACCCCTATCAAAATGTTGCTGAGGTTGTCCTCGGCGACAGCCTGCTTGTTGCTCCAAGTGTTAGTAGTCTCGATAGGATATGGCAAAGCCTACGAGATCCCAGGAGGTATGAAACACACTTTGGAACACTACCATTTGTACAAACTGCTCTTTTTCTCCCTTTTTTACGATGTTCACCCATGCCATGGCATCTCCCAAATGCTGACAGTCCCGTCTGTCATAATCTCGGCCATGATGCTCCTATTCTGCCCCATGCCCTCAAAGCAGTAACGGACGGCGCTTCTTTGTCTTCTTCTTTTTAGACTTATTCCCGGCTTCCTTCTCTTTTTTTGAAGCCGGCAGCATCAGAGCAGCAAAATATGCGTCAAAGATGGGAGGACGCTCCCGGCCGCCTTCCAAGTGCCATTATTCACGCGCGAGCACCACGAAATTTGGCCTACATATTGGTCTGCCCCTTAAAGCAAGGAACGGGGCCGCCTTTTTTTTGAAAGTACTTACTGATTTCATATTGAACGTGGGCCAATAATGGATGCCGGTGTATAAAAACCGGCGAAATCGAAACAACAGCGTAGCCATACCTCGTGCCAATTTCCTTCTGAATGGCTTTTGCCACCGTCAGGGTATCGGGTATTGTCCGAGGGCACTCATTTCGAGACATAATTGAGACCTGTCCGCGAGCACTTTTTCATTGTTTGACGGGCGGCATTACATCTGGGCCAACGAAAAATACTGACTATGAAGGTTGCGGGCAAAATTCGCACTTTTGCTTTACTTTTTTTGGCGGACAATCCTTGCTTAAACCCAAATAACAACACAAAAGAAAGATGGAAAGGGAAGAAGAAGTAATCCAGGGCATTTCGGGAATTGGGGGAAACGAATAATAACATAAAAGGGCAGTTTAAACTTCGTTCCACAACGTGCTCTGCAAAATTTTTACTAAAAATACATAAACATGTTCAAAACACATAAAATAAGCATTTTTACAAAAAATTAACACTAATATCGACTCGCATTATCAATCTAACCCCCGCCATTTCAGACGAAGAAACCGACGTCGACCTTCTGACCCCCCTTGAAAACCTTATCAACACAGATCCCAGAGTGTACCGCACAAAAGGTCTCGATGGCCTCCCAGCCGTTGGCATTCAACGTGGCGTCGAAATCGTTGTACCATACCGCATCTATTTACCAAGAAAATTCTATCGTAACTTTGCCATTGTCGCATCTATCAAGCCAAAAGACGACCAAGGCGGCTACCTCTTCGCCGTCGTCAATGCCTTTGACACTGTCGTCGATCTTGGCCTTCATTTAAGTCCGGCTGGCCGGGCTCAGACTAACGTGTCTCTAGTTTACACGGATAGTCAAACGGAATCGAGTTCGACTGTTATTGCGAGTTTCCTGGTTCCGGCTTTCACGAATCAGTGGACACAATTGGCGGTTGAAGTCAGCGGGGACAATGTGGCACTGTATTTTAGGTGTATGCGATTTGCGACGAGACAAGTATGTTAAAATTGAAAGGAAATTAAGTAAATTAGAGAACTTTAGGTCCGCCGAACTCCAATGCAACTCCAGATGGACGACGCTTCGAAATTATACATCGCAAATGCTGGTCCAATTATCGGAAACGGCTTTGAGGTAGGTTTTTTTGCCTTTTTTTGGTTTCAGTGGTCGTCGAGGTCTGAATCACCATGTGTAATGGACAACATATGAAATTCTACACTGTGTTCAACATCCTTAACCAAGTCAAGGTGCTCAATTATGACTAATGTAGATGTGGAATGTAAATGTAAGTGCGCCGTCTCGTCCCAGCTGACTAATCATGGCAAAAATGATGCGTTGTCACAACAAAGTCCATCCATCAAAGATCGTTCGAAACAGCCCGTAGAGACTTCCGAAATTGAAATCGAAAAAGCGTCACGCGATCGAATGAAGTAACATCCTGAACGGCAGCGACGACCATCACAACATTTGGCAATATCGCCGATCGTCAGTTCCGAGAAGCTGGCTAGTCGGTCGCGCCCGAATAGTATTGCCTTTGGTCGAGGGCAAAATACCGCCAATCATCGGCACATTACCCCGTCTGTCATGGCGTGATACAAGCATTTGTCGGAGGGTGGCAGCAGTGCCATTAGTGATTCCACGCACTTGGGCGATTGCGATCGGGTTTCTTGCAGTTAGTCACTGTCTATTCGGCGTTCTTGCTTAATGGGGTTGATCGAGCTGTCATTACTGTGTTTTTGGGTGGTATGGAGCAGACATTTGATCTTTTTAGGCCAAATTGTAGGATATATTGGCATCGTTATTCGTTGCGTGTGAGCAATTTGTGTTATTTTTGTCTTTTAAATCCCAATTTCAACTTTTTTTAAAATCCCATTTTGTATACAAATCCAGCCCCATTCAAAAAGGATTTCCGACATTCTTATCCGCTTCTAATCACGCCTATTGCCAACACATTCCGATCGCTTTTCACTATTTTCAAACACGATCGAAAAAACGATTAGCGAAAAACAAAAACACCTGCATTTGCATTTGTTATAACAATTTCAACCAGTGCCTACATGAACATGAACGTTTTTCATTTTGGGAGTAATTGCCAGCCAACGCACCCCACTATTGCCCAACTACCCAATGCAATGCATTTCCATCGCCATTATTGCCGTTTATGGCTGTTTAGATCACTCCTTTTTCCACAAGTTGTTGCTCCTTTTTGCTTGTTCGCTTCGCGCAGGCCAAGCAAAGATGCCAGTCGTTTACACTGCCCTTTGACCGCGCCAAAAATGCTAACGATGCCCCAGGCGCCTCCCTTTCCAAACAATCAAAATCGAAAATGGCGTTGTTCATGCCCTTTTCCGAAGCAAACCGATCGTCTTTATGGCCAGCCAATATTGCATTTGTGTTGCCATAAAGATGGCTTTGTTGGCCCCCGTTAAGCGCATAGCTATGCTTAAGCTTTCACCCCAGACAAAACGAATCACCAAAATGGCGTTAATCTCCAATCGTCGGCTTTTTGTTTGTTTTGGAGTCTGTCTGATTCTAACAATTATCCCCTGCACGGCCCCAATATGCTTCTCCCTCTTATTTTAAAGATGTAGTTCTTCGCCACCGAAAAAAGTATGTATGTCCTTTTGCGTAGAGCCGTCGAAAAAGACAAAACATACTCCCAATTGTGCCACATTGTGTAAACGCGTCGATGTAAACACAACCATTGCGACTGTCGCAAAAGTCAAACCTGCCCATGGCTTGCCCTGGGGCCAGCCAAGAAAGTGATTTTGCTTCCGCAGGGGGTTTAGCAGGGCACTGGCTAATCAGACGCTTAATCTCGCATCAGTTTGAAACAAAGTTTTGCTTGCCGTCAGACCGGATTAAAGTTTCTGTTTCATTTTTGTTGGGGACAGGCGTTTTTTGGAATTCTCTAAAGTGCGTTTAACTTACTGTATTAGGGTAGTTTGTCTTTTTTCGTGTTCGGGGTTTGTCTTTAGTCTGTTGCGAGTTAGTTTGTATTGCATAAGCGTTGTAACACTTTTAGTGAGGTGCAAAAAAGTGGCATCGCGAATTCCGCAATCAAAAAAAACGCAACTAAAAGGGGTGCGCAACAGTGTTTTATCGCTTCCATCGTTAATGTTTTTCGTTGCGCGGAGTGTCTTTGAAAGGCACGATCAAATTATGGGGGTTGTTAGCTGTTGGGGTCACTTTAAATGCGTTAAAAAGTGGTAAAATACAAGTCGATCGCCATTTTTGCAATAAAATATTAGCTCATTGCTCTTCATATTCATTATTATCGTTTCCTTATCACTTTTATCCACCCCCTCTTCAGCCCGGACCCTCTCCACCCCTCCAGCCATGGCATCGGCGCCGCCTCGGAGGCAACCGCCGCCAGTCTGGCTCCTTCGACTGATCCTTCTTGGCTTACTCGTTTCAAATACACTTGCCGTTCCGGATCGCCGTGTCTTCGAGGATGAAGGCCTAATTCCGAGCAGTGGCAAACCATCGCCCAACATCCTGCCAGCTGAACAAGTTTCACAGACCCTGAGCGTGCCTTTTCTGCAAATGATCAATGTAACTGGGCCATTTTTGACGAAAAAACGTAAGAAGCGTCAAGTCATTGACCCCCCAAAGCAGTACGACGACTACGAGCCAAATCCGACCGGGACTGGCTGGTCATCCGCGGAAATTGGTGGCATTGCTCACATTGAATTCGATTTCAATGGTTTTGACGATGATAAAGAAGTTGTCTATGGTTATGTGACAAAAAGGCCGGGATCAACTGAGGTGCCAGAATTAGTCACGAACACGCCGACAACGGCCAGCGGCGAAAAGTATCCGGATGTTGAGACATTCACGATAGAAGGACCGAAATCGGATTCTGAGGATGGATCTATCTCAGGCGGCCGGATTGCAGCTATGACAGAATCTCAGGATGCTTATGACTTTGAAGGAAGCGGTGAGGAGGAGAGTACTGACTTCAACTATGTCGATCTGTCAAAGTTTCTCCCAACGACCGAATTGCCAGAGGGCTTCGATGTTGAAGGCGAATATCCTGTGCGAGGCGATCTTCCGCATCCTGAACCACCAATTATGGTGCCGAATCCAGTGACGACCAAGTCCACGACTGCACCGTCTACAACGACTGTGGAGGCTGTTGAAACGACTTTGCCAACTTTGGAGACCATTTTGGCGTCAACCACGACAAAAGCATCAATTCCAGAGTTGACACAAGATATTGGCGTCGACCCGTTTGAAAAGTATGTACCGGTTGTTGACGCTGATAATGCGACGACATCGGATGCAACTACTCCGACTACAACTACAACCGCTGAACCATCCACGCCTGAATTGACTTCTGAACAAACATATGCCAGCACCGACTTTTCGACTTCATCGTCCGTTGTCACCACCACTGGACCCCCTGAAGAGCCAATTGTGGCCACGGTATCACCTGTTTTTACGGCTTCTAATACTGTTTCTTCGAATCTAACCACAAAATCGGATGAACCAGCAACCATTGGGATAGAAAATGTAACGACGACTGCACCCACGACGACAGTGCCAACAACAAGTGCGTCCAACGGCCCGTCAACCCCGAGTATTCCAAAACTGGATGAAGTCAAGCCTTCTGATGTCCCAGACAATGTTACGAACACAACGACAACGGCTACTCCCGAAACAGATGCAACTGCGGCAATTTTTGATGTCACAGCCGTGCCGTCACCATCTGATACCAATTTTACCGACGCTAGTTCAACCGTTTCAACAGTTGAATCGGCTTCGGATGAATTGCCTTCTAATGACACTGTCACTGATAAGCCTGAATCTGTGGAAACTACGAAACCCAATGATGTGCCATTAACTTCGACCACTGCGTCTGCGTTTCTAACGACTACTGAAGTGCCTGCTGTTGAAACTACACCTTTAGAAACTACTTTAGTACCCACAACCACCACAAAGACATCGGAACCGATTGAAGCTTCTTCTGTTGACGGTATTGACGTGGTTTCAACGACTGTCAAATTGGAAAATGTTTCGGCAACCGATACTGTCACATCGACAACGACTGTTTCTGCGCCAGTTACCACACCAGCTGCCGACACAGTAGCATCCGCAGAGTCTTCTGTTCCAGAAGGTTCGGCCACAACGCCCGAAACTGTTCCTTCGACTTCCACCAAACCAACTTCTGAAACAGCGGCAGCGTCGACAACGTTGCAGTCTATTGATGACGTCAATGCTACAACGCCCGCTACAATTGATGAACTTATACCATCCGTACCGACGGGATTACCAGGTGAAACCACACCGGGTGATAGCGAAAATGTCACTACTACTGCCCCGAATGTTGAGGCCACTGAGAGTGTTGCAAATGCTACGGTTGATGAAACATCGTCTATTGAGAATGCAACCACCACGACCGCGGCTGCAACAACTACTGTGCTTCCTTCTGTGACTACTGAAAACATTGCTAGTACGACTGCAGATCTTGAGGTGACAACTGAAGAACCCGTGAAAACAACGCCCGAAGACATTCCGCCACCAAAATCTGAACCAGGGTCTGATGCTGATGATACCGATCAACTCGATGATGCTAGCACGGTCAATGAAACATCTGTTGCTCCGACATCTGCCGACGATATTCCAACTACGTCATCTTCTGACGTCGACGCAAGTACTGCTGAACCAGTGGTTTCAACAGTGTTGCCGACGACTTATCAAGAAGCGAACAGTACAGAAGTACAGAAGAATGTTGATGAAGACGAGGAAGAAGTACCACCACTTTCACCTGAAGATGTGGCGCAGAATGCGACCGAGGTGGTTTCAACGACGACGGTTGTCAGTACAACTACTGTTCCTGCTGACACTACAAAGATTGATGTTTCAACAACAGCTTCTCTGGATGTGACCACTACGGCACCCGTTGTGACGACCACAGATGCTACTCTGCTAGCGTCAACAACCGATATCGAGGGTACTGATATTGCGAACATCACGACTTCAGTTCCCGATGAGAATGCCACGACGACGGTTGTGCCTTTGGAAGAATACAAAACAACCACGACACCGCCAAAGCCTACTGTTTCTGCATCTGATGCCGATGCTGATGAACAGACAACAACTCCAGTTCCTGTTGAGCGCACTACAGTCGATGATTCTACAACGACTTCTGTGGTGACGACAACAACGACAGCCTCTACTACAACCGTTGAAAGTCCGTTGGTGTTAACAACAGATGGTGTAACTTCCGACGTGGATACTGCGAACATCACGACTTCTGTTCCCGATGAGAATGTCACTACAACTACTGTGCCTTCCGAAGAATCAGAAACAATCACTACGCCACCAAAGCCCACTTCTGGATCGAATGATAAACCGTTTGGATCTAATGATACAACAAAGTCAGCAACGACAGTTGATGTGGGAACGACTCAAGCAGTTACAGAACCGCCAACAGATGATATCAATGCAAATAACTTGACAACCGTTGAATCGGTTGTATCAGATGTCTCGACGACATCTGTCGTTCCTGAAGTCACCACAGTTAAAACAGCTTCCAGCGCAGTGCAATCAGATGTTTCTACTACTGATGCTTCAACAAATGACACTGTTTTTGCCGAAACCACGCCAGTAGCTCCTACTGAAGCTGGAGACGATGGTAACACTACTGAATCCAGTGTTACAACAACAACTTCTCTTCCAGTTGTCGAAACAACAATTGCTCCAGTTTCTGAGACGACGCCTTCTGCGGTTTCGACTACTTCAGCTTCGAATGCATCAGCTGTTGAGGCAACTACCACAACTTCAGAAGACGTTGAAGCAACCACAAAGCTTACCGAAGAAGTTTTTACTTATGATTCCACCGCGCCTGCAGGCAAAAGCAGTTCCCTGTCGCCATCGGACTTCGGTTTGGGCGAAGGTTTTACTGTTTTTGCGTTGAATGCTTCGACAGCAAATCTTGTTGATGGCACTGATCCGAGTCGAAAGCCGACCACAGAAGTTCCGGCTATCAGCACTTCTGAAAAACCGACAGAAAGCTTGGTGACAACTACTGTGGCCCCTACGGAAGTCGTTCCAGCAACGACAATTGCCAGTTTGACTGACGATAATCAGACTGCAGAAGCTACTGTTAGCGTAAGCACTGTGCCTCCTCCTTCCACGGAGACTGAAATCGAGCAAACAATGGTATCAGAAGACAGTATTGTGAACACCACGGTTGCCACGACGGTTGAAAGTGCTTCTGTTGCGACTACTTTGGTGTCAGAGGAGACTGATGTTGATAACACCACTGTTTTGGCCACTACTTCGACGTCAGTTCCAATAGTATCAACAACTAATGCTACAAGTGATGCCGAAGCAAAAGCATCTGAGCCAAGTCCAACTCCAACGTCTGTCGCTACCACGACATCTGAAATCCCGGTGGTGCTTGAAATCGATGCCCTTGAAAACGCATCAACAGCGCAACCAACAACATTAGCCCCAGTTTCCGTGGATACAGAAGCCCCATCAGCAGTGTCAGAACCTTCCACAGCAGTCATCAGGGAATCCACAACTACGCAATCTCAGACCTCGACATCGACCACTGCCATCCCATTAACATCCAAGGTTTGTCTATTTCACATCTGTATCTATTTCAGGGAGCTATCCAAGAACTCAAGTTGCACGACGACCCGGCCGAAGCAGCTAATCAGTGCAACGAAGATTGGGTTGGTTAACGCACAAATTTCACGTTTTAAAATTTGACAACAAAATTAACCCCTAATAGTTTTGATTTATCCAATTTTAACTTCCCTTACTCGTTTTCGGTTTTCGCACCCATAAACACTTTCTTTTGAGTAAAATAAGTAATAATCGTTGTTATTTTCCTCTTAACAGTGGAAATCGAAACGGCGACAAGCAGGAGGCCGCAAGGTTTGTTTGGTCGTTCGTGCACTTGGTGGTGGTGGTTTGTTTGAGTAGAGGTTTCCTTAGTTTTATGATTTTGTGATTTGAATGGAATTAGAAAAGACGAAGAGCAATTTTAGGGCGAAGCAAGCGGATTCCCAGATGATGAGGAAGTCAAGTTGCTTAGCACTGAGAAGCCGGACATTGAAAACAATAGAATTGATGATGATAGCAATCAAGGTGAGTTTCGTTAGCTTTTGAACGACCAGAACATTTTTGCAGAACTTTTGTTTGAATTTTTGTGAATTTTTTTATTTAAAACGTTTTAGGCAACGAACTAGACATCGGCGCCGCTCCTCAAACCACCCCCGAGCCCAATGACCAACTACCCACCATTGCCTCAGGAGATGTTTCGCCCCGCCCACAATACGCCCGAGGTTTGTTTAAACTCAACTTTTTTCAAATCGCACCACTAATTTCACAAATGTACTTCCTTATTTTCGTAACCTCTGTTTCACCTTCACCTGATTTCACGTGGAAACCCTTAACCCACACCCTTTACACCCACATTTAGACGGCTTTGCATCCGCTGCACACGGCACTGATCTCGGTGACAGCCTTATTTTGCCTTTTTCGGATCCTATTTTTGCACGGAAACAACTGCTTCCACAAAAATCTGCATCAGAGCACCTCTACGAGGACAACGGAGCCTCAAACTCCGACGAAGATGATGGCAATGCCGGATATTACGTGTCAGACGACGTGAATCTCTTTTCTCACAAGAGCCATCCGTACCCATTGGGACAGTATGACGTCGTCGAAGCGGATACATCATCCCCAGAGATGCCGACACCGGCAGCTTACTCTGTGGATACGGTAGATCCACTGGAGCCGAAACCACCTGGCGAGGAACGACCGACTTCACTGAATCGTATCTATCCGAATGTGGTCAGTCATGCTGGTGCACATAACAAAAATTGGAATAGACCCTTGAAGCAGGATGCACATTTCGTTAGACCGACTGCAAGTGGTTCATTAACACGGGGTAACACTGATAGAATAGGAGTTTTTGGATGGTTTCGACGGGTTTTTGATTCTGTTCGTGCTTTGTCTTGGTTCTTTATGTTGCTGCTATTGATTCTCGTAATTTTGTGTTATGTTTTTGACTGCACTTTCTAGTTGTTTAAATTCCATCATTTGATTTTAAAATTCAAAACTTCAGGCGAAAAAGGCGACAAAGGAGACAAGGGTGATAAAGGTGATCCAGGGCCGCCAGGAGTTGTGAGTCTATACGAAATTGAATCTTTGAATTCGAATTTTACGTAATTTTTACAGTGTTCCGCGGATTGCAACAGCTTCTACTCAACTGGAAGACTGTCAGACGACGATATTGCTCGAATTGCATCCTATCCCGGCGTTAAAGTAAGTTTTGAACCCTTTCAAAGTCTATTTACTAACAATTTTCTTCTTCAGGGCGCCAAAGGCGATCGATCCGACGGCACCAACGGCTACACTGGCCCAACTACATTACCTCCATACGATCCCCATCGTCACCGTTTCACGACCAAGGGCGAAAAGGGTGATCGTGGACCAGTTGGACCTCCCGGACCGCCTGGAGCACATACACATTCTGAGGGTCGGGGCAGTGGTGGAATCGTAAGTTTCGAGTTCACTTTTGTAAAAGCTCAACAAAACTGTTTAGGTCGCCGTCTTCCCCACTTCCACCGAACTCTTCGCATCGGCCCCATCGACCCCACTTGGCCAACTAGCCTTCAGCGTATCCTCCCAACAACTTTTCATCCGCGTCAACAATGGCTGGTCCCAAGTCCGTCTTGAGGGCTTCTATCCTACTGTCGAACAACGACCACCAGTGGTATGTTTTCTATTTCAAACTTTGTTAACCGTCAAAACTGTCCAAACGCTTGTCCCGTCCCAAATCAATGAAAATATCGCTTTCAAACTCCCTTATTTGCTTGCTTGCTTCGAAAAACATATGCTTAAGCCACTTATGTAAACTTCTAACGCTTTCTTAACCGTGTCCGTCCTTTGTTTCAGCCCATAACCGCAGAAGCTTTATCGTCGAAGGACGATCACCTCGCTTACTGGGTATGTGTCCTCTATCCATGCTTACTCACCTTTTTGTAAAATGCTTTTTTATTTGACTGAAATCTAACTTACTAATCTTTTAAACACAACTTTAGCTTAACGACGACGCTGCCAGCGTAAGTCTGCACGGTGACGGTGACGGGCCATGTGTCCGCCGATCTGTCGAGAGTGTTGTGGTGTGTCCTTCTTTTCTTACTTTAATCCTTTAATTGAGTTTAACACTTTCAAAAGAACTAACAAATGACATTTTTGTACTTTTTGGTTAAGTTAGCCATTGAAAAAACAGCAAATTTCGTTGATTCTGCACTTTTCGCACTGTAATTTCTTCAAATGCACGATTGTCGTGGCTTTTTACATGTTCACCAACACTAATTTTTGTTAAGGTTATTAAGTTTTGTAAAAAATTGAATGTTTTTACAGTCGTCACCGCCAGAAGCTGAGGTACGTGCTCCGGAACAACCCAGAAGGGTGGAACAGACCACTGCAGCGCCCCAACAGTACCATCATCACCAACACCCACATCGACAGCAGCAACATGACCAGCCACGCCCGGAAATCGTAACCCTGCCTCCGGTTACACGGCCTCCACCGACATTGGCACCGGTTCCGACTTTGCCGGTGGCCGCGGCACAGGTTCATCAACATCCATACACTGATCAGAGGTCCGGTACACGGGCTCATGTCAATCCGAGGGACAAAGTTGTATGTATTTCAACTTTTTTAAAGATGTTGCTGATAAGATAATTGTAGATCCATCTGATCGCATTGAATGTGCCATTATCCGGAAACATGAAGGGCCTCCGAGGTGTTGATCGTGAGTGCTATCACGCATCGCGCATTGCTGGCTTCAAGACGACTTTCCGAGCATTTGTTTCAAACCGGGTCCAGGTAATTAATATTTTACAACAATTCAACATAATAATTGCATTCAGGACCTCTTCCAAGTCGTCCATCACGCCGATCGTGACACTCCCGTCGTGAATGCCCGTGGCGAGCGACTGTTTGACCGTTGGGAAGACGCATTCTCCACGACAGTCCCGCCACAGGATCACCCCATCTACAGTTTCGACCATCGTAACATTTATAACGATCCCACTTGGTAAGCCCCGCCTCCTTCCAATTAAACTTTTGCAAAAACTATCAAAATTCCAGGCAAGACCGCTACATCTGGCACGGCTCCGACGACAATGGCCGCCGCGTCGACAATGCTTTCTGCGAAGGCTGGCGCAGTGAAGACAGTTATGCCCACGGCATGGCTTCACAGCTTCTCCGTGGACGCCCCTTGGTCAGCGAAGGCGAACAGGTCACGTGCCATCGTAAACTCATCGTTTTGTGCGTCGAAAACATGTCCAAATACAACATTGACCTTCGATTATCCCGACATCGCGCGATTCGGCGCAAGAAATAAACCTTTCATTGGCTTAACGATACCATTAATTAATTAATTAGTTTTTCGAACGTATATCCACGACTAATTCCTCACAAACCCGTGCAGTATGTATTGATTCACACTTACTTTTAACTGTATTATCGCATTTTACTAACAGTTTACGAAATACGATTGGCTATACTTCTGAGATCCATTTTTATGCAATACGCCCCATGAATCTCATAACTCGACAATGACTGTTTCTGTTCCACATTTTACGATTGTACTGCCTGTTATTGTATTTGCCAAAAATCTTGTTGAGTATTTTTAATAAACAGTGGTAATTGGATTTATCATTTGCTTGTGCCCATGTAGCTGTCAAAAATAATTGAAACAGCTGCTTTTGCGTTTTCTATTAATCACGCTGGGTGGTTGCATGGAAACGAAAGACGTCGTTTCCGCGCATCGCCAGCGGCAATGAAGCTTTGCCGCGCACTGACGCCAGTCGGGATTGACTGTCTGAACACGTAGCATCGGTGGTTCAGTGGTAGAATGGTCGGTTCTAGCGCGTTTCTCCTACCCGAAAACCGAACAAAGTAAAAATTCGCAGAATCCGTTAAGATATAGCCTTTTTTCGAGTTGGCTACCCCTAAGCATGTTGAAAAGCTTCACGAAACAACTTTTCATAAGTTTCTGAAGGCTGAATCACGGAATCTGGAAATTACGTTTGTTCGGTTTTTTAGGAGAAACGCTTTCCGAGCTTTTTTCGATCAGTTTGTTATCGATTGTTCCAATTTTCACTTCAATCGATAGCTAATCGACGTATGGTCTGGGGAATAACTCGACCTTAAAGAAAAACAAACAATAAAACTCCAGAATCCCCGGAATTCTGGCCTCCGAACAAGTTTCGACACCGAACAAACACCGAACAA
>KB455157.1:34489-66547 GCA_000341325.1 Panagrellus redivivus
AATCGTTTTAGGACTGGATTATTTTCCTTGCGTTATATGCTTGGGTAGGTGTTCGAAAAAGGTGCGCTTGTGCAGCCACATGGGTAGTAGCATTCTTCTATCCATCCTTGTAGAGCACCGGCAACTTCCGTGACGCAAGCGCTTGACCCAGCAGCAGATTAGTCGAAGCACCCCTGCCGGTTGCGATGCGAGCAGCTATGTCTTTGAAGATACAAGTCGATTCCTAGATAAAACACCTGATAAGTTTCCTAATCTGCAACACCTGCTAAACATGGATTGACATGCAGATGTTTATACCCGCCTTACATTATGAGATCAACTGTGGGATGAACATTTAGCTGAGCGGAAGTTCTACCAGTGTTTCTCTGCCAATTTGGTCTTGATTACCTGAGCCGGATTGCGTTGATGTAAATTAACCTTTCATCAAAAAAATTTGAACTACCGTAGTTTTGATATAAATTTTTGTTACGCCACGAATGTATGTAGTGTACGGTAGGCCGGTCATGATTGAGCCTTCACCAATACCGAATAGTTTTCGGTCGGCAACGTCGTAGCTTCCCAACAATTCATTGCTCAATATTACTAGAATATCGAATTCTGTTTAGTGCCAACGGTTTCTTGTCCTCCGGCTAATCAATAAGCAGATTTGCATTAGAAGTCGCCAGAAAACAATCCGACAAATACTGCCAACGCATCGGGCTTTTGCAACGTTGGACATGGACCACTGCGTCCATGTGGCACCTTTGATCCAGTAATCGCGCGCCAAATTCACCAAAAGCCGAGGGTAGACGCGGGTGAAAAGCCAGGGCCGTTTCGAATCTTAAAATTTTAACCAGAATTCGGTTTATGAACGAACGACCTATGGCGCAATTGTCTGGTTAGAGGCTAAACTGCCCCGCTGGAAGAGATACTTTGTTGTTTCCTGCAGGCGCCATGATCAAACCCTGGAATTTTGTATTGCCCCTCATCAAATTTCCATAGCCTCAACTTTCTGTTCAACGACAATTTTGATGTGTAATTTTGCATTTCTCGTTTGTTCGTTAAACGCAATATTTCGAAACTGCCACCAGTATTGATCAAGTGACGAAGAAGCAATTGTGACGCTCTCTATCTACATGATGTTTCATCAGCCCGCCCGCCCAAGTCAATGTTACGCACGGTCACTGCGAAATAACAGAAATCGATAACTCCCGATGTCATGTGACACACTGCTCTGCGTTTTGCAATGGTCACAGCGGCTTTTTTCGAGCGCATTCCGGCTGAAAGCGATGGTTTTTTTCCATTCCACGAGACTGCTTTTGCGAATGTTCTCGAAGCTTCCTGCTCTTATCAGCGCTGAATCAAAAAGTACAAGTGAGCTTTAATTGAATGATCGTTGTTTTCATATGAACAATCTACAGTACTATACTAAGCCGAACTAAAAATAATGACAATTATACTAAAATTGATTTTTCGTTAGTTGCTCAGCGGTATTAGTAGTTTCATTTGGTTGCGGTCATCTTGCTTAATTTTTAAAATGATTCGCACGCAATTTCTTCTTTCGGTTAATTTGCATCGATTTTCCGTCCAGTTTTTACTTACGCTGGCTGCATTTGCGAAGACCAACCCCTTCACTGCGAGCGCAGGGTAATCGATTTTATGGTGCACAAGCCACACCTCGCTGTCTCTCAACAAACATTTTCTGTTCTGTAGCGAGGTGTGACTGACAAATTGGCGTTGCATTTCGTCACGATTTCCAAGAAGTCTGTATTTTGGGCTGGTTTTCAAAATGCAAAATTAAGAACATATGAAATTAGCGTAACGTTAGTTGGCCAAGATGGTAACACCCCAAAACGCAAACGCACATGTGCGTGTAGTGCGTAGAATCTATCTCTCATTTTCCCGGACATAGAAAATTTTTTGAAAATTTTAAGGTGAAATTTTGAGAAATGCGTACAATCTACCCAGATAGATTCGACCGCACTTCACGCACAATCTACTTTTGCGTTTTGGGGTGAATGTAAAAGCAGTGCCAGCGATGCCAAGTCTTATTAGTCTAACCGCTGCATAAGAGTGCTTATCATGCCAAGCCTCCGCGCTGACCTGCATGAGTCGTGGGACCACTTTGGTCCCTTCGCGAAAAGAAGTTAGAGCGAAGCTTGCATAAGTTATTACACACGCGGGGTAATGCCCTGAAGGTATGTGGGGCGTCGGCTCTTATGCGCCGAAACAACCTACCCTCTAATTGCCTATTGTCAAACTTTCGTCATCGAGGTAGTGCCAGTCATATTGATTTAAAATCAATAGCGCTGGTGTGTGAGCGACCACCTCTCTGTGCACACAAAACCATTCCTCCGGTTTTTGTTTTGATGTGTGTCCGTCCGTGCTCGCAGCCGCGGTCAGCGTTTTTAAACGAAAGGCACCGCGCGTCGCTCGCTTTTCGTATTATCGATTTAACTTAGAGGGTGCATTCATTGCGTTCTTCGCGGCAGCGCGTTTTTCGGGTGCGATTGATTTTGTGATCAGGCTCATTCGGACTTTGGATATAAAAAATAATATTATAATTTTTGTGGATAAAAAAACGTTCAAAACGCATGTCGCGAATTTACATGTCTCGTGAAAATTTTTGAATTTTATTTTATGGTTAATTTTCAGATGGCGAGCTCAGAATCGGCAGAACACGAACCCAACAGAAGCAATGCGTCTCGGTCGATTCCCCCTTCAATTGCACCGCCGATTCGAATGCCAGCGGAATCGTTTGACCTCAATTCGTTCGAGGATGTTATTGGATATCTTCAAACTGTCAAATCTGAGGTACGTTATATTTTTTGGCGTTTTTAACTGCCTTTATTCTTTACGTAATTCGGTTTATGTACTACTGGTGTTGCTTTCGAAAATTTCAATAAAATTTGCATTACCTTTCAGAAGTACAATCAAATCGCTCATGATGGTATTCAACAGTGCCACCAATGTCAACAGCAGATTCCAAGGGATTCTGATGTTATGCACTTTACATATCTCTTGCCATGCCTTCACACCATGTGTCTCGCATGTGTCAACGTGTTCAAAACTGAGAAGCTAATTTGCAAAATTTGCAAACAGCAATCAGACAAGAACCAAATTCCGATGCTTAATCAGATTGTTACTCCCCCAGGGTAAGATTTACATGTCGATTTATTCATTTTTTGAAATTACGCCAACTTTTAGAATGTGCAATGCAAAGCGAGGCTGCAAGAACAAGACTACTGGACTTTGCAACATGTGTCATGTTATGTGTTGCAACGACTGTTATAACGAATCTCACGAAGGTCACCAGCGATCCAAAGAACTAGCCGTTACCGTAGCATGCTCAAAGCACCCCAAAGTTGCTGCTGTTTATGTTTGCCCATGTCAAGCGGTTCGTTTTTTATATTTTCGATTTATATATAAATTTATATATATTGCGTTATTTTCAGTACTTGTGTCGCTCATGTTGCAACGGCTACAGCAAAATTCATGCTTCACATGGCGAACTGAGACCTATGCCGATCTTGTCGATTGTCAAGCAGACTGAAAGCCATCAAGAAGTAGTGAAACAACGTAAATCGAACGTCCGAGTCCTGTACACTGGCTTGATTGAAAAGGCTCAGGCTGATTGTGACAAGCACTTCAATGATTTGAAAGTTGAGGTCACAAACAAGTTCTTTGACTTTATGAACACGGTTGGTTTCTTGACCATTTTTGACCTTCTTTATATGAATGTTTGCAGGTCATGAACAAGTTTAACGATTGCTGCCAAGAGATTTCCTATGCTGAGGTCGAAATGGGCAAGCGCCTCGAGGAATGCGGACGTCAGTATGCGGAGACCACGACCAAAGTCTACACATTCACCAATCTTTGTGAAGATGTAGCGAACAACTTCCCATCTTCCGTGATGCAGACATTTGTTAATGAATGCTACGGTCGCCTTGAGCATGAACAAGCCAAGCTGCAGAAGGTTGTTGTTGATACTCATGAGAAGCTTCTTGCGTTGCCGCGTATTGAATTCAACACCGAGCAAGCGACGAAATGGTTGGACCAAAGTGTGAAGACCTTCGGACACCGCGATTTGCGAGCTCCCGTTCTGACAAACCCGGAATCAAAGTTCTTCAATCTTGACATGTCCGAGATTATGAAGGTTCGTTTGTTAAATATATATGTCTCGCCTATTTTGATATAATATGTTAATTTCAGAATGCGACGAAAGGTAGCGTGCTTCGCAAGAGGAACGCCGGTGGCCCTCTGGCTGTCAGCGTCACCAACGCGAAGAAGCGACGCGAACCGGAAACTGCTCTGGCAAGCAGTGCTCCACCTGCAGCGCTGTCTACTCCACCTGTAGTTGTTCCATCAGCACCATCGGCACCGGTGTACCGTTATGCTCCTAACGTGACTATGAGTAACCATTCACGTGTGGTGAATTCAGTCCATACTCGAGGACCTCATGTCATTCGACCTGTGAATGCTGGCAATCAGCTGCCTATGCATGTGCAACAGGCTTTTGCCTATCAACCGCCCCAACAAGGATTCCGTATGGTTACCCCGCGTACAGTGTCCCGACTTTCTGCGCTTGGCACTCCGAGACCTCCTAATCAATGGAATTTGAGCAATTTGAACGACATCTCTGGCGCGAACGGCCCAAGTTTTCGACCGCGGACTACTGCACCCTTTATGTATCCTCCAAATACTGGTCATGACAATCATCAGTATCCTGAATCGGAAGTTATGTCGAGCCTTCCTCGACGGAACGTGCTCCAGAACCGTACAGATGACGGCACGCCGAGGGGATATTCCGATCCGAGTATGATTCCGATGATGGGTGTTACGGCCAATTCCGCGAACAATCTTCCGCGGCGGTCCGCTGCGTTGCCTATTCTCGACACCCAAGATTTGAACAGCGCGATGCGACACTTCATGAACCCTTCGCTTTCGGTGACGAATGTGAGTAGCCCATCGTCCCTTTCACAATCAAGCAGTTCATCGGAGCCATTGCGGGGTCGAGCTCCACCACGGATTCTTCCAATGCCGTCATCTTCGACGCCTTCTCAGGGACTCAACCAGCGTCGTCGGCAACAATCAGCTAGTCGTTCCGGAACGGCCAATGTCACCAAGGCTTCTGCTGAAGTAAGCACTTTCATAGTTTATCTTTTTCAAACTGTTTTCAATGTTTGTTTTTAGAAGCAAGCCGAACTCGTAGCCATCTTGGCCAATGCGTCCGCTGATATTCGGCGTGAAGAAGAAAGATGTGCCGTCAGTCGTCAAGTCCGTGTTAACAGTGATCCTTCGCCGAGCACCGCCCCTCGTTCAGTTCCAACCGTTCCATCTGTTCCATCTTCTCCCAATCAACCGAAATCCTCCGGCAAACTGAAGATGCGCATTCGTCTCTCACAGAACAACAAGCCTACACAACCGACAAACGAAGAACAATGGGATGATTACTGCGCCATCTGTAACCAAGGTGGTGATCTCATATGTTGTGATAGCTGTCCCAAGGTTTACCACAACAATTGCCACATCCCCAACATACGTGTCACCGCTGATAAGCTACCGTAAGTTTAACCGTAACCTTTTATTATTTTTTGATAACAGCTCTATACTTTAATGAATGAACTCAGTTTGTATTGATAACAATGCTTTAGTGATGACTGGCAGTGCAATCGTTGTGTTTCCCGCGTAGTTGTAAGGAAGCCGTCTGATACTTTCAATCCTATAGAACGTGAAGCATGTGCTCAAGTCCTCATGGCCTGCTATGAGGATTCGACCCACAGTGAGCCGTTTGAGCGTAATGTTCCAAAGTCGTTTAAAGACTATTACGCAGTGATAAGTCATCCGATTTGCTTCAAAAACATTGCTAGCAAAATAGAAGGCTACGAATACAAGACCGTGCCGGAGTTTATCGCAGATATGAATCTTGTATTCGCAAATTGTGTTAGCTTCAATCCCTCAGGTTCACCAATAGAAAAGTCTGCTCGATATGTATACAATTTGTACCTCACTGCTGTTCGGTCGCAGCTAAAGCCGTTTTTGGACAAGGTCTGGTGTTATTCACCGAAGGCATAAATCGCAATTGTTTATCATTATCCAATTTCCCATTTGATATATCATTTTCTTTCGTTCAGTCACCCTTAGGTCATACTAGAAACTCAACAAATACTAACCCGTTTACATTTTACAAACTTCAAATTTGCAATGTCCGGACAGCTACGGATATAGTAAGCTGCACTCAACTTCATCTTACCTCTTTTTTTTTTTGTTTCTAAGTTGCGTTATGATTTGATCAAGTTGCAATTTTGCTTCTTACTACTCGCCCAAGTACCCAATCGATTCACATTCAAACTAAACGAACTTGAATTAAAGTTTTCATTATCTATTGATTTCTGATCCACGTTGTGCACATTTTTGATCTCTTTCCTGACATCTGCTTTAGCCCCTAGCATCCTTTTTTCCTATACTGCACGCTACGAATATTATGAAGTTATTTGGTTTTTTTATGATGTTTCGTTAATAAAGTGTTTTTGTTACCTCGTAATTGGCAAAACGTGAAACAAGTTTTTAATTTTTATTATTTTTTACAATTCACTTGAACAAGTCGCAGCTTCATCAGTGTTATTTTTGATACAGTTAAGGTTTTTCATCGATTTTTTGATTCTTTTGATCGACAGCTTCCGCATGAAGCATTTGTTATCCTTCTTTTCGGTGTTTGAAACTTCCCAATCAAGCGGCAGTTTCATAATTCGGTGCGGTATTCGTTGACGAACGACGAGAAATCGAAGTCTGTCTCGAGATTCTTCTAACGTTGAAACGGGTTGCAGCACATTGCGGAAACCGACCAAATGAAGTTGGAACGTGTGGCCTCGAATGTCGAAACGATCGTATTTCGGCTCTGTTTCAATGTAGCCAATAGATACAAGGGGGATAGTAAGCTTAACCGGCGGCCACGAGGATTTAATAATGAGGTGGGAGTACATTATTTGGATGACTGAATTGTAGCAAACACGAGGGAGAATGTCGGTACGGCTTTTGAAGTACACAAACTGCAAGAACAATTAGCGGATATTGGTGTTATATTTAGTTGTTCGGTGGCGTACGTTAATTTTCAGCTTACCTTAGCGGTGTATTCGGCATTAAGCCCCGGCGGCACGTCCTCCAAAGTGGGCATAGACCGTGGTCGACGTAATAAGTGATGTGTTTCGGTCGTAGTCATGGTTTATAATGACGGGTACTAATAAGGATCAGTCACTTTAGGGGCTTTAAATACCATAATAAGTCGATTGCAGCGAAATTAAGCAGTTTGAAAATCCGTTTTATTGACGCTTTATGTATTCACTTTAAAAGAATTCAAATAAAATAACAGTTTAAAAAAGTTGATGATCCCACACGCCCTTCACGTAATCGTATGAATGAACAACAGAAATAATGGACCTAGGCTTGAGAAAATCCCAGGAAATGACGCTTCGAACCTGTTACGAGAGGATCGCGCATATGACCAAATCCTCGATGCACTTGTTCTCCGAAGACATGAGACAACAAAAAGTCAGCCTATTTTTTCGACAAAAAAATAATTGTTTGTAAAAAGCTGGAACCGCCTTCGGCTCTCGAAAGTGCTGCACAATCTCGCACTGCCTCGTTCAGCCAGCTGACGACGATCAAAAGATGGTTTTTGTCGCGAACTTTCAATCAGCTTTGCGGTCGGCGCACTTTTTTCTCATCTCTTCCTCCCTTCTTTAACTTTGAACAAGGGGAAGACAGGGGATGGTTGCAACTCGCAATGATGAAGCTTGATGTTTGGATGCGCGAGAGTGTGGGACGGGTGACTGGAAGCACTTTTTTTCATCGGAATTAGCTTGTTCGCGAGCGTCGACGACGGCCGTGAGCAAGTTTAACGAAGCTGAAGAAGAGGCGAGGGCGTTGTGGTTACTCGGTTAGAAGTACATCGTTTTTCCGGACAGAGCGGTCGGAACCGTTATGGATTGCTGCAAACAGTCAGGCATGAATCTGTGAAGAGGAAGCACCGTGATGAGACACTAAGTATGTGCTTTTGAAATTTTTGTTTTTTTTTCGATGTGAAAAGGTCCACAGTTCCCAAACAGCTGCAACATTTACAATTCGTGTTTTCATTTCACATGAATCTGTTTGTAGTTGCTTACCCTTTTGCAGCATACAACGTCTACCTCACAGGAAGTCATTTCACCCTCAAAGCCCCTGACTGTTTTTTTCAAACTTACGTGAGTAAGCATTTGTTGTAAATTGGCAACGGAAATGATAGAAGGGCGGGAATCTGGCGGAAAGTATAATGGACGCCGTGTGCTCGTTTCGCGATTAAGAGAGGCGTCGATCGAACAGCTTCTGTAAGTGCAGACATGCAATCATCAATCCAATGATCTATTTGCATTTTTACTGAACGGACTGGCACCACAATGCAACATTCTTCCTGTCATTAGTCTTACCTTGAAGCTCGTTGCAGACATTGCATTCGCGAGTGATCATGATAACGATCTGGTAACGGCGTGCTAACTGGTTGGCGAACATTTTTCATTAAACTATGAATCCGATATCGATTATAAGTTCGTTCATCTCGTTTTGACATGTAGACGAGAACGGTAAACAATGCAGCAACTTCGGTGCAAAGGAAGCTCAACTGAAAACATAAATAGCTGTGGCATTCATGGTATTTTCCACATACTTTTAAAAAGATGAACGAATATCCGTATTCGTAATAAAACATAGGATCATCCATTTCGGAGGCTGGGAAAATCTTATTACCGACTTCGTTTGACAGTGCTGACATGTAAACGATAATGCTCAGGAAATTGCATATGCCTAAATCAGTGTGTACATTTTCATTCATTAATAAAGGTATTTTATGCTTACCCGCCATAATGTGGGCCACTGTACTGACAAACAGTGATTTGTACGGCTTCTTACGCATGAGGCATACCGCTATGCTTGCGATCCCCAGAATGTCTAACAAAGCACCCAGAATAACGAATATCAGCACTATGCGTACGGACTCTGTAACAATAATACTACAATTTTTGATACATTTACTTTCACAATGTTGCGTTTTTTGAAAACAATCGGATTTGTAGAGAGAAAATAAGCTGTCGCATTTACTTTTTTAAGTTTTATTGTTTCATGTTGAATGAAAGTGATACAGCTCATTTCGTTTTGTTGGCATGCATGACAGTAGTGATGTAAGAACTGTGATATAGCCTTTTTTCCCGCTTACAACTTGTCACATGCTACGATACATATTTAATTTTTGTATCCTAGCAGCATGTGTAAATAGTTTCTGACGTTTGTTGGGAGATTGTTGAAATTCATAAAAGTAACATAACGCATAAAGATTTTATAGCGTCGCCACTAAATTTTCGCGTTTAAGGTTTTTTGGTGGAAGGGTTGTGGGTGCTAAACCTTTGGCACAGCATTTCTCCTGTTTTAGGCATTTGGTTTACAAATGTTAGAGGAAAAACGGTGCACATGATATTTTCATGACTATTGACACATGCTGCCACAGAAGGTCAGAACACCATTAACTCACGTTCGATTGCACTGGTAACATCAGAAGGGTCATCCACTGAGAAAAAGTCGATCTCATTACAGTGGAATGGTGTGACCGCTGAATTACGATTAAATTGAAACCTGTTTTAATGCATTGTAATTAGTACTCACGGTCAAGCCAACAAAACACCCAAGGTCCAAGTGTGGCGTTTTTAAAGTATTTCTTGGTGACCCCCAAGTCATCGTAATTATTATTAGTGCTGTTGGGGAGGACATAATATTTAAGTACCTCCGCAGTGTATAGCCATTCGTTGGTAAATAGGTCTAAAGTGCAGGACAGACAGTCGAGCAGAACCAAAGATTGAAGAACAACGAGAAAACTTACTGATAAAGTTGGAGAAACATGCAACACTGGAAAACACAAAAGATGCGAGAATAAATCGCCGACGATTGCGACTACCTATCTTGGTCAACTTGTGCTCGACAACAGGGAGTACCATCTTTGCGCTCGTACAAGGTTAAACGCGGCGTGCAATTTAGGCCTAAAATCTTTTACGGAAATCAGAGCGATATAACCTTTTAGCGAGTGAGTGAGCTTTTCGACGCTTGTCAAATTCGAAACCTAACTGAACTCGGCGACGACTCACAGCTTTTTTTTAGTCTTTGTAAGGCACAGAAGATAAGAGGCTCTTCTAGTTGGCATCTGACAAAGTGGTTGTGTCGCGCGTTCTTTCTTCATCCTTTCGTCTTGCCAAGGTTACGTAAAATTCGATTTTACTTGCCGCGTCTTCGACATTTACTTGTCATATTCTCTTCATTTTTGCAAATCATATTTCCTCTCAACTCTCTTCTTTTATGAATATTGCTTAAAAAATTGACTTCCTGTTTGTCAAAAGTCCAGCGGCTTCGCCGTTAAGTGAAACAGTTTGCTTAAAACGGTTCGGAAATTGCTTTTTTGACATTTCTGAAAAGTGCAAATTGGCGCCATATAAACAAACCATTCAGGCACTTCAATGGAGTAATTTGTTTTTCTATAGGATTGGCGATAAATATCACGATGGAAGAAGACATGTCACTCGTCATCGAAAGGTATTCTTGGCGCTCATTTTATTGGTGTTTCCGTGGCTTTTTTTATCTGAAAGGAGGAGTGAATGTGCGACAACCCCGACAGTCTGGGAAGGGCCTTCGATTGGGCCCTGTACACAAGGGCCTTGTCGCGGTGTAAAAGGTCTGGAGAGAACCCCTCTGGGGGCATTTCCCTGCAGGCAATGCGCGAAGTCATCTCTAGCGCAGTATTAACTCGTCGTTTGGTCGGCGCGGACGTCGTTGCCTTGACATCGCCGCCGCATTGGTGGGGGTTATGCTTTCGCGTACGCGTCGTTCGGCGGCGGCGCTTAACCTTAGGAGGCGGACCTGCGCGAGGCGGAGTACCCCCAAACTTGGCATAAATAGCAGGGCATGAAGCCTGGAATTGATCATTCCGTTCAGTGCGTGTCGTTGTCCTCGTGTGGTGAGCCTGTGCCGAGCGGCTCGGGCTACAGAACAGGTTTGGATAGGTAGCAAGCTTGGTTTTTACTCATCAGTTTGCGACCATATCCAAGCTCCTTCTGTAGTCCTGGTAAGTCCGCTTGGCTTTTCCTGGTTGTTTCAATCATAATGTGTATGATGGCTTGTTCATATGTTTCTTGTGAGGTCAGTTTGCACCGATATATCGCCACACCGATGTTTCTAACGTAAAATGCGTGTCTTGGTTCTCTAGAATTTGGCTTCGATCGGTTACAAACTGTATCAAATCACAAGTTTGCGACTGTATCCAGGCCATATTTTAGAGTTCATTAGTTGCATTTTGTAGAAACATCTGCGTTGGTGAATATCGGTGATGACCAGCGAGCGCTTTTTATGGATGTTGGTCCCGTGCCGATCCCAGTGCTCAAGGTGATCAATTTTTGATGACTATTGTGGCTCGGCCAAACGCTGTATCTAACTGTTGCAGCAAATACGAGTCTGACCGGGCGTAAGCTTGTAAAGTAATAGTTTGCGACCGGAATGATTCTTATTTGCTGTTTCAAGTACTATTTTTTATACTATCCCCCTAAATCATTGGTGTAGTTTTGTGTTTCTAAACCATAAAACTACCGCTTGCCGTAATTACAAACTTTGACTACCCAGGTGACATTCTAATTGCTACTCCCTTACCTTACAATCCACTTGGGACGTCAGAATTTCTTAGGTTACTTTCGCAAACTTTGTTCAGTAATTAGTTTGCGACCGTAATCTAGTGAACTCTACGATTCCGTAAAAAGTACGGATTTTTTGAAACTTTATTTTGTCATCAAACGTAAGTTAATTAAACGATTAGATATTTGACTGGGTCAGATATTTGGAGCAATCTTTGCTGTTCTTGGTTGTACGGATGAAAGGGCAAGCCTAGAACAATACTCAAATTAGCTAAGTACATTACAACTACGAAACTTACCGCATCGGGACACTTCAAATTTGTAATTGCTACGCCTAAATCGGCTTTAGTAGTCTTTGACCCTACGGCCTCCATCATGTTTTGCCACACGTATGACGAAACTATAGCGTGACCGCTTTGCGAGAAATGGAAGCAATCCGGACAGAAAAACTCAATCATGATTGACCCATCAGGCTGAAAGTGAAAAAGACCGTGAAGTAAACAAAATGAAACATCAATTTGACCTGCCTTCTTCGGTGGAACAGTAACGTCATTGAAGAACGGTTGTGTAACGACTGTAAAATCGTCGCGTTCGTACTTTCCTTCGGTCTCGATTTCTTTCTCAACTCGTTGCAAATCGGTGCATACTTTGCTAATTTGATCATTGGTAAAAGAAGTGTTCGATTCGCATTTACATTCATCGCTGAAAAACGAAAAAAATAAGGCTTCCCTAACGGGGAATCGAACCCCGGCCGCCTGGGTGAAAACCAGAAATCCTAACCACTAGACCATTAGGGATGGCGACTTGGACCAAAAGAAAACTGAGTGACTCACACATGGATAGCTTTGCAGAAATATTGCTCGCGATCGATTTGTCGAACCATTTCAAGGTGGAGCATGGTGACAAGATTGACAATGACCTTGGGGACATGAGATTGAATGATTTCAATGGCTCTTTCAATGTGAGCCTTGAACTGTTCTGGTGTGTTTCCTGCCTAAAGTGAATTTCATTTACCGTAAATGGAATTTGCCTTGTGAACGCTTACGGGATCTCTGCAATATCCGCAAACGTCATTACCACCGATGAAGATGTTAAGAAGCTTCCAGTCGTTATTAAGGTCATAGTCCTGTATGCGTAACCTATCATTTAAGAAAATTGGATGGATACAAAGAGTGACATACGTTAGGGTGTGCATTCAATTTTTGCACCAAATCCAAAGCCTGGCTTGGAAGATCTTTAGCGTGGGCACCCGGAACTGCAGAATTAAGCTGGGCTGAATGCCAGACGTCAGCTCCGCCAATTCCTGTCGATTGACCGAATAATCTCGGATTAAATTGTTTCAAGATGTCTGAAACCACAAATATGACAACATTGCTTAAATACTAAAAGGTCATGCATACTGGGAACAGTGATATGAGTACTCAAGTTTTTGTCGCCACCAGCCAAGAAAGCCAACCCTCGATATTGCAATATAATCTCAAGTGGATCCAAAGCGCCGGCACCGTTCGCAGCAGTAAGTGAATCGCCTAAGGCCATGACAAGCTTGATGTCAGCAGGCCGGACCGAATGCACATTCTTCGGATTCGTCTTGCTTGCAGCCATAACAGCAGCATCACAGTTGAGCGTCCCGCCAATATCCCCAATAGGATCACCCCATTTTGCTGTACAGAACTGTAACAGACCAATAAGAGCTAGAATGCAGCAAATTGAACGATTCATCTTGCGAACTGCATGTTCCACCAGCAATTAAGTTGCCTTTTATACGGTTTTCAACGATTGATCAGCTAATATGACGCAAATTGACCTATGCTGCCTTCAACCAGCCTTATCAATGGTTTTTTGCCAACCTCAACACGTGGGTACCATTCTGCAATGCGGACTGGACTACTTATCTTTTTCCTCTGTGTTTTAGTGTGTGTAGCGGACAAGCATAACTTATACCCAATGCATTTATTCCAGAAAAACCCATAACACAAGTTAAACTACCGCAAAAAGCTTCAAAGTATAAATTACATCTAACCACAGGTGCTCTGCTTTCTACAATGACCCTAGGGTATGAATCACAACAAACTTCAAAAACCCTATCATGACATTGAGTAGAAAAACAGTCGTCCCGTATAAAACTAAGGCACCGCTTACATTATCCCGGAAGCTGAAAAAAGTAAATTTGATAAAGGAAAAGGCATAATTGCGGTAACTCACGTTATTGGTTTGGAACCAAAAAAGTAGTCAACGACAACATCGGCAATCCAATGGCCGTCGAGACCATGACAAGGCACAGCATTCAAAAGGCCGAGGGCGAGAGAAAATGTGATAACGTATTTGCAGGCGAGTTCCAGCGCGCCTGGAATGGAATAGGGGATCCACGAGGAGCGTGGAATCAGTTCTTGAAGGTTCAGAAGGAAGCGAGCCTGAAACCATTGGTTTAAATAACAACAAACCGGCGTGTAATGTAAAACAGAACTCACTTCAGAAATCTGCCCGATAAAAATAATCGGTCGCGTGCTGTTAGCAACATCGAAACGAAGAAGTACAGTACCATTGTACATTGCTGGGTAGACACAGATTTCGCCATTCTGAAAGAAACTTCGAATAAGAAAGACACAAAGTAAGAAAAACATACCTTTTCCTGAACGGAATCATGGCTACACGGGACATGGTCTGTGACCTCTCGAGCTGGCAAACAAGCAAAGTTGTAATCGGCAAGGTTGATGCCTTTCGACTGCGCGGTCGAATCGCTGTTGTCAGAATCACCGCCGATAGCAGCCCTTTGAGCGCGATTTTTCAAGCCCAAATGTTCGCCAAAATCCATAGCAGGGGTGACTTTCTGATCTTTGGCAGTCCGGTTGGCCACATACTGGAAACAAATGTGCGACGACGTAGTAATGTTCTCGAATTCTTGGCAGCACCCAGTTTCACCCCCGACAACTTGAATCATATTCGAACTGGCAGTGAGCGGGAAAACAGATGAGGCAGGCAGGTAATAGCCATGCCTAGGCACGTCGGCTTCGAATCTCGCAAGGCACCGTAGGTAAGATTGCTTATCGTACACGTTACAACCATTCAATTGGGATATGACGTGACCGTACTGAAGTCCACTTGGTCCAACGAGGCCGGAATTTGAGCTTATGTCTAAAGAAAGCTCATTAGGTACATACTTGTAGGATGAAAAAGCAGGTACTAACCAGTAACAAGAACACCAGCACCAGTTTTGAATAATAAAAGGCACATTGTAGGGACCAAAAGATAAAAGATGTATCCAAGTAAGGCAAGGATTAGATTGTGCCAAATGCCAGCGGAGTAGATTCGTAGCTTTTGGGCAGGTGTTGCGCGTTCTGAAGAAAAGTAGTTGGTTAAAGTCGCAAAATCCGGGGAAAAGTATTACCGAGTTCACCCGTATCAATTTCCGTAAATGCACCAGGATATATACCGTACAAGAAAATACCAAACCCAGTCACTCGAACATTGGAGCTGGCAGCAGCAAATGCATGGCCGATTTCATGGATGATACCGGCGATAATGAGAACGGACATGAAGAGAGGGAGATGTTCCATTGGGATGTTGACACCGGGAATGACGGGAGTGATACCGGCTGAAACAATTCAATCAACACGATGGAAGATGAAGTTGGCTTAAACACTTACATTGAACATGACTCTGGTAAGGAACATAGGACAACGCCCCCTGATCGACAGCCTCACCACCAACAGAGTGATAATTACCATCGGATGAGACGCGGACTTGATGCCATGACCGAACAGAAAATAAGGCAATGAAATTGAACACTTCGCATACCAATAAATAAGATAGATAGAGGGTAGCCAGAACAAAGCAACACAAAGCTACAAAAGCACCGACAGAAAACCACGTATCGACCGCAAGCATCCAGTTGCGGGAGTTTTTCCACCTGCGAACAGTTGTGGAGTAGGAATTGAAGAAATGAGATCCATCGAAGCGCGATACGTAGAACCGAAACTGTAAAACAGGTGATTAGCTACATAAAATCAGAAGTAACTGATTACCTGCGCCAAAGAAACCTGTAGACCACTCCTATCGCTGAAGTCGAGATACCACTGGACATGGTTAATGCGCAGATAGTAGTCGAGGAGAAAGAGTGATGTCCAAAACAGGAGTAATAAGCACAGGCTTGTCGTGAATAACATGACACATCATTCGAGACCTCCCGCAAGCTGGAAACGCCGCAATTTACGACTGTTTTGAAGGCAGGCGCAATAAGAAAGTAGGCCTAAAAACATCGATGCTCAACGAGTGGATGCACCGAACTGCATTTTTTAAATCGACGCACTCGGAAAGGGCTGACCAAGGCCAAATATAAACATAAAAAGTGAACATTTTTTCGGTATGAAATGGTCGGTTGAACCAAAACAGTTTGAGTGAAACGAACAACATAACATAGGTGAATAGTGTTTATGCATTGCAATTATTAATTCTTTGAATAATATCTGTACCGGTCAAATTGAAAGGAAGCTTCGCAGCGATAATGCCCTCACGATAATCGACGGGCCATGAAAAACAATAACGAATCGTGGGTAATTAATTACAAGAAAGATACTTAAAAAACTGAAAGATAGCAAGGCAAGTGTTCATTCTTCGTCTGACGCCAGCAGATGCATTTCACAGGCCGAGTCAGTGACTTGCAGCTCGTATGAATCTTGACGTCGCTTGTTTGGTGCGTTTAGACGAGCATGAAGCATCATTGTTGCGAGCAAGGCGCATAGGAGGGACATAATGAGAATGATGACTGAAAAGGGAATGCTTTTAACAATTGAAATTAATGTGGTCGGTAAGACTTACACAGATAGATAGCATCATGCTTGAGGAACCGATGGTCTAAACCGCATTCCACTTCCCAACTTGATGGAACCATATGACCCCTAAGATGGCCCAGATCAACTAATGGACAATCAGTGGCACAACCAGGGACCGTAAACTGTACAATGTTAGCTGTCTCTGTTTCATTTTTGAAAAACACCCGTAGTTTGTATGTATTGTCGATGAAGTGAAGTTCAAGAAGGAGGCAAGTCGCGTAGAGAGGGAAAACTTGGACAGAAAGATTGAGCGTCCGTAGAACCGCGCTTATCGCAGTGTCATGCTGTAACATTTAAAATTAGAACTGCGTTTAAAGTATCAAACTTACAGCAGAATACCCGAAAAACTTAAATCTGCTGTCCAAGGTACCATCAACGCGCATGTTTATCCGTTTTAAAATGTCGCCCAAAAGTGGTCCACCCCGTAACCGATTCAAAAGTTCACTTCCGTAAAGGAATTGAGCACTGATATCATACAATCGCCATATTTCATCCTTAACTGTAGAATTTACCCAGGCCGGAAGTTTGTGGGTGTCATTATGGCAGGTCATCGCGAATAGAGGATCAAAGAGATACCACAAATCGCGAACGGTAAGTGGGACTTCCCGAATTTGTGACTTTTCACCCAGAAAACGAAGGATAGCATCATTCTTCGATGCAATCTCACGGACTTCATCGCTCTCAGTGTAGACTCGATGTCGTTCGGCTTCGGCCACTGGGCATGATATTCGATCGTAGAGGAGCTGTAAACTGATTTTTATATATTTTTTGTTTAAAAAAACGTAATATTACGTTGTCACTTTGACGAGGAACCGTGTGAACGGGGATAGGGTTCACCGGAAGATCCGCATTCCGAGGATAGAGCCCAGAAGCAACTGCATGGCCAGAGGCGAGGGTGCGATTGTAATCGCTGCTTCGAATGTACACCTACGTTATATATAAAACTGTTAAAACTGGATTTAACGAGATGCACCAACTTCGAATGGGGTGTATTCAGAGCTCAAAAACCCTGCATATCGATGCCGAAGGATCTGTCCCAACTGATATGCTTGTTTGACGCCCTTTGGCGTGAGTTCACCAAGTCCCAAGGGCCAGTTACGAATGTCGTCGCCTGGCAGTAACGAACTTGGGGTTCGATCTCCATGACGCCACACCTAAAAGTGCACGGTCCCCTAATTTGTTGTGCTTCTGGTGTTTCTCGAAAAAAGTGAAACTGAATATCCTACAGCGTGCACAAGCTTTAAAGACTGAATATCAGCAGGCGGGACACTATCCAACGAAATGGACACACAAGGACTCGATAAGTACACAAACGTTAAGCCATATAAGAAGAAGTTGGCTGCTTCGACATTTGTGAAGGTGGTGTTAGTAAGAATAACGTAGAACAGAAGGAACGTCCGGACGGACATCGGCCGGGATTCTCGTTTTTACGCCTCCTTCGCTATTTTGGTCCTCTGCATTGTCCCACCATTCGTTATGGGACCGGATCGATGACTGCGTGCGCGCTTGACCAGAACTGTCCGACTGCCGCAAGCACTGACTCACTGAACCTGACAATACCGCGCCGAAGCTGTCTGTTTTCAATCTGTTTTCATTTCAAATATTTATAGAACGGGTCTGACGTCAAGACAGATGGACGGCTACCTGAACTCAGCGTTTTCGCTGAGAGAATTGCTGAACAAACAGATTCCAGACGGGTTGGACGAGTTAGCCAACAGCGCTAACAATTTGGAGCGGGTTGCTGCTTATTGTGAAGCTAATTATGCCGAGGTGAGATTGTCTTTCGATAAGATGCATATATAACTAACTATTTTTAGCCTGGAGTGGATAAAGCAAGAGCATTCCGCGAAACGAAGGCACTCACGATGCAAAGCTTGGCCGGTGTTGCCTACCAAGTGAATCAAGTCTCGTCAGCGTTGCTTCGGTCTTTGGAGCTTGAATCAGAGAGCATTGCATCCAAAATGAATGATGTGACCAACTGTGACTTGGTAAGACACTTAAAATGGATAATTAGCGTGAAAATATATATAAATGTTTTAGGAAATCGCCATCCAAAAGGAGAAAGCTGCCCGTTTGGAGATTGGAAAGTTGACCTTGAGCAAGCAGAACAACAAGACTAACAAAATCACGTATCCGTCTACGAGAGTAAGATTGGTTTGTGAAATGACTTCAGCCCATGATTAAGTTTTAGACAAAAACTCCGCGACATGTCTTCACCGAGCTTGACTTCAACAGTTTGGACGATATCGGACATCCTGCCCAAGACTTTTCACAACGCGGCACGTTGACCATCGGTCGAAACAACTCCATGATGTCTACTCCCGATAGCATGAATGCAATGAATGAGGGTACTTATGGCTATCTGATGGGCCGTCAGAATAACCCAAATGCAACGGTTTGTTTGACTTGTTTTACAACTTTGTTTATATTTTGTAATTGCAGCTTACCCGGAAAGCAGTCCGCCCTGAAGTATATCGTATCCCTCAAATGCCTGTTCCATCAAGTATCCCCGATGGATCTCGGTATTCAACAGTCACGAATCGGAGCGCGATGTTGTCCGACAGTGGCATCTCCCATTATGGCAACCACGGTACGTTGCGTGGTTCAATCCTACCGCCGCCGTCACAGCCTGGATCGATCAGCCAATATCGATTGTCGATGGATAACAATGATGCCCTGCCGCCACCTCCGAATGTGCTGACGTCTTCGATAGATGATGAGCCGCTACCACCAGCGCCAATGAGTGATACCTATTGGGATGCACGTCAAGCTTCGACCCCAACGGAACCTGACTGGGCTCCACCGAATTATCTTGCAAAAAGTATGGTTTTACTGTCTTTGTTATCGACATTAGGTCATTCTTTCTTTTTAGCCATCGCCATTTACGATTACGATGCCCAGAAGCCTGATGAACTCAATCTGCGCGAGAATAGTGTCGTTTATGTTGTGGCGAAGAACGATGATGGATGGTTTGAAGGAGTCATGGACGGCATGACTGGTCTTTTCCCCAGCAACTATGTTCAGACGATTTATTCGTAATTGCTTTAAATTTGCCTTTTTATTTATGATTCGCTTGTATTTACGAGCTTGCAAATAACTGTGGTGCATAATTTCAGTAAATTTTTACAGCTTTTTCAAATAAGGCAACTTTATTAGGTTAGAAATGGGCAATTGGGGTTCATTATTGATTAGTTTTGGAATTGGGTTGTTTTTATTGGGTTATACAGCATGCTTAGTACTCATAGGAGTCGTCGCCTTTTGGCTCCGAATCGGTGCTGACTTCTTCGTAGTCCTTCTCCAAGGCGGCCAAATCTTCGCGCGCCTCAGAAAATTCAGCTTCTTCCATGCCCTCACCGACGTACCAATGGACAAAGGCACGCTTGGCATACATCACATCGAACCTGTAAAATCAAAATTACCGTATCTTTCCATGATTTTTGACATACTTGTGATCCAGTCGCACCCACGCATCAGCAATGGCCGTCGTGTTGGACAGCATGCAAACAGCGCGGTTCAGTTTGGCTAGGTCACTGCCTTCGACGACAGTCGGCGGTTGGTAGTTGATTCCGACTTTGAAGCCAGTCGGACACCAATCAACAAACTGGATCGTTCGCTTAGTCTTGACGGCAGCGATCGCGGCGTTGACGTCCTTCGGGACAACATCGCCACGGTACAACAAGCAGACGGCCATGTACTTTCCGTTGCGAGGATCACATTTGACCATTTGGTTGAACGGCTCGAAACACATGTTGGTAATGTCGCCGACGCTGAGAGGCTCGTGGTAGGCCTTGTCAGCGGAGATGACTGGCGCATATGTGGCCAAAGGGAAGTGGATTCGGGGATAGGGGACCAAGTTTGTCTGAAAAGTAAGCACTTTACAGAAAATTTGTAAAACTAGAATCGAACCTGGAACTCCGTCAAATCAACGTTGAGGGCCCCATCGAAGCGAAGAGAAGCCGTGATGGAGGAAACGACTTGGGCGATGAGACGGTTCAAGTTGACGTAAGAAGGGCGCTGAAAACTGTCATTGAATTCGTTCTGATTCCGCTAATGTTTACCTCAATGTCCAAGTTCCGGCGACAGATGTCGTAAATAGCCTCATTGTCAACCATGAAAGAGCAATCCGAATGCTCCAAAGTCGTGTGCGTCGTCAGAATACTGTTATACGGCTCGACAACAGAAGTCGACACTTGCGGAGCAGGGTAAATGCTGAACTCAAGCTTTGACTTCTTACCGTACTCCACCGAAAGTCGTTCCATCAACAGCGAACTGAAGCCAGAGCCCGTACCACCACCGAATGAGTGGAAAACCAGGAACCCCTGTAGTCCGGTGCAGTTTTCAGCCTGCTTGCGAATCCGCTCCAAAACACGGTCAATCTGCTCTTTTCCGATAGTGTAATGTCCTCGAGCATAGTTGTTAGCTGCGTCTTCCTTGCCGCTGATAAGTTGTTCCGGATGGAAAAGGTTACGGTAGCTACCGGTGCGGATTTCATCAAGTACGGTCGGTTCCAAATCGACGTAAATAGCTCGCGGTGTGTATTTTCCGGAGTCCGTCTCGGTGAAGAAAGTGTTGAGTGACTGTTGTTGAGGTGAATCGGCCGCATTAGGGCCCGGGAAGCCGTCATTGTCCACATTGTGCTCACGGCAATACAGCTGCCAACAGGCATTACCAATTTGGGCACCGGCTTGTCCGATATGGACAGATATGCACTCTCGCTAAAAAACCGAAACTTAAAAGAAACGTAAAAATTAAAATAACTTACGCCAGTAGTCGGCATCTTTTCGACAGTTGCAAAGGCTTCTGAAAATATTCACGGTAACAAACAGTTTTTAATGCGCGACAAAGTTCAAAACTTCGCTGAACCGTTACAATCTGTCAAAAATGAAACGCGTGTGACCTCACACATGCCAAGCCGTGTGAAGTACCGGCGTAAAAGCAATCGCGCCCCTCATCAAAGCTGAATTGTCCTTGGAAACGGCAGTCTCGAGAGGCTGGGCGATCGTTTATCGACTTGTCAATCGACTTAGCGATTCTAAGCGACCTTGTTTTTGACCCATCGTTTGTTTCACAGATTGTAACGCTGATTTTGCTGTTTGTTCGAGCTTTTTTTAGGTAAATTAAACGCCGCCACATTTTCGAAAAAGGATTTTCGTAAAGTTAGGATTACTACAACTTGAAAACTAAAAGTCAAAATAAAAAAATTGAAAGGTTATTGTTCTCTTAAATTTACTTCCAACTCCAAATTGACTGAGTGTGACCGTTTATTTATTTCTCTTCATGCCCAAAGTACACACAACCATGAATCACAAAAGCATCGAAAGTTAAGCTCAAAAAAGTTTGCCATTACATTTCAAAAGTCAGATTTAGTAAAAGGAAAACACCCACGTGTTTAAAAAAAGGTGTGGTTGTTTGGTGTTTTAAAGAAAGTTACTGCTATCTTGCCAGAATTTTGACCAAACATTGAAGCGTGATACGGAGAAAGCTTGTACGTCCGTTACATTACAAAAGTCAGATTTAGTACGAAAGGGCAATCCCACATGTTTAAAGATGAAAAACGTGAGGTTGTTGAGTATTTTAGAGGAAGTCACTGTCATCATTAAAACAACACTTGGAACAAACACTGAATCGTTATCCGGAAAAGCTTATACTTCCACGCGAACGCAATGAACGCTAAAATGCCTTCTTGCCTGAAACTGCCGTCTGGGTGTGCCATTATGTTTTGAAACTTCTCAGCGTATGTGGATCCTTCGATGTAGTACCAAAACATGAGTCCATCAGCAAAGAACATCCAATAAACACCACTTAACAAGATGAACGTATAAAAAGCCACAATTTTCTTTTGTGTAGCTGTCAGTGGTGCCTGTTTTGGTTTCTTTAACTCTCCAATTCGTTCCAGGTACTGGAAGTCGTCTTTGACGTAACAGTAAAGGTTGTTGTAATGAATGATAAAGGCCAGGATACAACAGTTGATGTACTTTCCGACGTCATTAGTGCCATGTGGTTGCGAGGCGAAGACACTTCCAACATACAACACTGTTTTGAAGAAGCAGCAGAAGTTTGCAAGTGCCTAAAACACGGTTGTTTGCTCTCCCCCAACTCCCCATATCTTTTCTTAAGGTTGATTTTGAAGGTATCATAGTCTCCTTAAGGCAAAATTTGTCTTAGAGAAACATTCTCTTTCAAAATTAAGACGACTATTCCTCAGATGGTTGATAGCCAAAATGAAATTGTAAGGCAAGTTATGGGGAGTTGGGCAATTTCTTGTAAACAATCAAACCCTGGCGACGTTGAACAGGCGAAAATCGACGGAGTTTTGATAGACTTGTATCCACAAAAACATTGACATTGATATCGGAGATATGGCATGGTAGAAATGTTTAGGCAGTTCTTCAGACTCGAAATCGAATCTCGTCAAACACAGTGCCGAAAACGCTGCGGAAAGCAGATATAGCGCGATAGTTACCGGAATAATCTATAACAAAAAACTGAGGGGATGACAAAAACGTGAAGCATACCTTTGCTTTCGCTAACAAATTCTCAAACCCATTGCATTGAGTCCGGCCATAAAAGTTGAAGCAAGCGTCCCACATGTTGTGAAGCTACACAACTGACTTACCTTACCTAAACTATGCTAAACGAAATCCATGAGTTAGCTCCACCCTTTTAATGGGCGGGGCTAACGTTAATTAAATCTATCTTGCGTTAGCAATTTTGAAAGTCAAAATTCATAAATCAAAAATTACCGATACCGAAATTTGAAGCAAAATGTGAGCAACTCGAGGGCGCGTGCGCGTTGAACACTCTTACTACGAATGTGCGAGCAACCTGCAATTTGAATTGGAAAGCGCTTCGTTTTGTTGCAAAGCTCGTTTTTTTATATTAATTCGTTTAGTTTTTGTTATGATTTTTGTAGTTTTGAACTGATTTATTATGACATCCCGAAAGCGACAGCTTGTCGAGGTTAGTTAACGCATGTTCTTTTTGAAATAATGACAGAAACGAAACTTTTCTTAGGACGATGACATTTCCTCCCTCATGGTCGTCGGATATGGCGCTCGTCTCTTCAATCCATCCACTATCAGCGAAGCCGACAAACAGATACCTTCAGTGTCGTTGCCGTGGGATGAAGACGTCGAAGTTGATCGGTTAGGACATCATGGAAGTGGTTTTTATATATATTCTGAATGAAAACTTGTAGCTTCGATTGTCGATTGCTGCTTACACGAGCACCATCGCCACCGACACCCATAACGGAAGACGATGTTGACTTTGAGGAGAAATATGCTTGTGACGAGGAAAGATACAGAGATTTGGAGCTCTATTCTTCTAATAATGACACTTGTATGTTGCTTTATTATAGTAAAAGAAGTTTGTATTTATATAAATCAGTTTCAGACCCCTCGAACGGCCAAAAAACAGCGGATCCACCTTTGACAGCGGGCCCTGTCAAAAAGGTTAAGCCAGAGCCGCTTGTCGAAAAGCCTTTTGTCCCTCCGAAAAATTTGTTCTTTCCCGGTGGCATGGTTTTGGTAAGCATAGAATCCTGATTGATTTGAAATAATTCTATATATTTGTAGCCTTCAACTGAGAAGATCGGCCTTGTTATCGAGAAGACTGCCCAATTTGTCTGCAAAAGTGGCGGTAGTTCTGAGGAAAAGATGCTCGAACGCGCTAAATCGACTCCAAGTGTATGTTTCTTACAACATTTTACGGTTTTCAAACCTTACTTTTCAGCTTTCATTCCTTTTGCCTAATGATACCCTGCACGAGTACTACAACTTCATCAAATTCTTGATTAAAGACGGTGTTTACAAAACTTTAGAATCCAAGAGTGTCGTTTCGGACAACTCTGACGACGATGATAATTATATCAATCCACTGCTTATGCGTCCAAAAGCGAATTCCGTTGTTGGACCGCAATCATTGGCGCCCAAAAAACCAGCAGCCCGTGCTCAGAAGCCCTTCAAACGAACTGATGTCCCTCCGTCAGAACTGGATTTGATCAAATATTTTGCCTGGTATAATAAATTCTACGATCAGCCGAGTCCATACTATCCGAACGTAACCCCTCGGTTGTTTACTCCGCCGAAGTCAACCCAAGACATCATTGCTGGACATGTTACGGAGGTGTTGGCGCATGGCCACAGGCAGGAGGAGGTCATTCGAGGTAAGTGCAACAAATTGATAGCGTTTTCGACATGTAAACGGGTACCTTGCAGATCGGGATTTGAAAAACAGTGCCCATCTCGACTTCAAAAGCCCTTACTACATGTTTTATCAGAACATGCTCTACAAAAGGCACGCCGAACAAGCCCCACCTGATCCTGTCCCTTTTTCGATGCTGGTAACTACTGTACCTCTGCCACCGACGTTGAACAATACTCTCGCCGAGTTTGAGGTGGACAACGCTGCGGAAAAGGGGCCAAGTACTCCAGAACCCGAAGAAGACGTCATACGTCGTCGGCAATTGGCACACGAGGCCATGAATCGAATTTTGAAGAGTAAAAATTTGAAGTAGTAACTCACGAACTAATTTGTATGTACTTATGCGTTTTTATCATTGATGATTGACATCATGTTGTTGACCGGTAATTCTTTACTGATATTAGATCTCCAGCTTGTTGCAGATCGACTTTTGTATAACAAGTTACTAATTACAACTTACCTTGTTTGCACTGTTTTGTTTTGTCATTTAATAAAAATTATTTTTATTTAAGAATTTCAAATTGAATGTAGCAAAAGTATAAGTGCGAGAACGGTCCCACTGCTTGTTGTAATGTGTAAAAGAACAATTTATTTTATTAATTTTAAGTGACATTAAACATAAACGTTCAAAAGCCAGAAAACACAAAAATTTAAAATATTAGAAAATAATAGGAAAACTAAAAATTGTCGGAATCTGTGAAACATCGAAATTGTTGCGTTTTAAAAGATGTTTGAGTATCTTAAAGAACCCATAAGGAGAACCGTTATACTACGGTTTAAAAAGGCTACATAAAGTAGAAAAAAAGTTTTGCGATAAGAATAGTAATACCATTAGAGGAAGATACGCGTATAATCCTTCATTGTGACTCTGATGTTGCACACAGGGCACTTCTTAGGGCCGGATTTTTCCATATACTTCGTGAGGCAATCGCGGCAATACAGGTGCAAGCACTTCTTGAAACCAGCATCGACAGGAACTCTCTTACACATTCGACACATGACAATGCTCTGAAAGTAATGGTTTAAACAGTTAAAAAGAATGCTAAATCACAAACCGAGTAATAGTCGATAATTTGTTGCTCTTCCAATGCGGGTCTATGCAATTCCTCGAGTTCAGCGGCCAACGCCTTTTCGTCCTTCAGCTGACGTCTGGCTAGCTTCAGCTTCGTCTTTGTTTCTCGCACCATCTTGTCTTTCTCGACAATGACCTTAAAGAAATACAGTTAATGATGTTTCTTTTATCGAACATGCGATGAAATCACAAACCTCCATCAAAGCTTCCTTCTTCTTAGCCGTCGCAGCCAATTCAGCCTTCTTCTCCTCGATCAACCTGCGCTTCTCCGCGATTTTCTCAGCAATTGTCTGTGCTTTCGAACTTCCATTTCTGAAATGTTAGGCATCAATAAAAATAATCGAAAATAAAGACAAATGAACTTACGAAACTTCAGTATCCGCAACGTTATCGATGGTGCCCAAAGTAGCTAGCATTTTCTCATGCTTTATGTTGCCGACGGTAAAAGCGTTCTTACGATCGCGCAGATTGTCATTCCATCGGCGAAGAGCACTTACACGGTCTTCCACGTAGCGAAGTTCGTTTTGAACACGTGCTTGTTCGGTGAAGTTGGCGAGATCAGTGTCTTCGGCTTCATGGAGATCAGATAACACATCTTTCATCTGAAAAACAGATATCAGTCAATGAACACAGATAGCTGAAATGACTTACACTTCCTAAAATTTTGAAGCATTCGGTAGCTGTTGCTGTCTTCGCCTTTAGAAGATTCGCGTTAAACTTCTTCTTCTTCTTGAACTCGTCAGTTTGACCTTTGGCAAGCTTGTTGTTGATGTGAATCTGACGCGGAATTTCGATCGGATAGACAAGCGGATTCATCAAGTCAGTCTGGGCATGATTGCGAAGTTGGCGTTGCAGACTTTGGTTGACATGTTTCAGGTAATGCTTGGTCGTAAAGACTTCCATAGCCTTGCGCCAAGGAGCATCTGGTGGATCATTGTCGACGTCGAATCCTCGGGATTTCATGTAGGCGTCCATGTTCGAAGGATGACCAATCGCTTCCCTAAAAGATAAACAGTTACAAAACAATGTTTTTGGAATCTAATGAAAACTTACGGAAAGTAAATTGGACGACGGTCCTGAGATGGAAGGACGCTGCGTAAGAATTTCTCGCGTTGTTCGGAATTCATTTTACCGAGTTCCACGGCCCGATTGTCACGTACAAATTGGTTGATTTCTTCAAGGGTGAGATGCTTTCGTTCCTTCGGCTTCGGCGGTTCAAAAGTTTCTTCAAGCAAATCATCAATTTCATTTGTAGAGATCGCGGCCTTTTCGTCGACAATTGGGGTTTCAACTTTGGACTTCTTCGGTGTTGGGGCGGTCTCGCTGCTGATCTTCTTAGAATCCTTGCTTCGAGAACTTTCACCAGCCTTTCGAGGAGTGGATTCTTCGTGCTTCCGTGGAGTCGTTTCTCCAAGTTTACGCGGAGTGACGTCAACAGGCTTTCGCGACGTAGATTCAGTAGCCTTCCGTGGAGTCGTTTCTTCGTACTTACGCGGCGTGGATTCTCCATGCTTTCGCGGCGTGGTTTGTTCAGCTTTCTGCGAGCTGGACGAACTTCTTGAAACCTTGTCATTGTTCTTCGGGTCTCGACTCACTGTCTCTTTGGAAGGGGTACGGTAGGACGGCTTGTTGTCAGACCGCAAACTCGACGACTGGTCTTCTTCACGTCGCGGACGTTTAGCTTCGGTTTCAGTTACGGATGAACGGCTACCACGATAATCGCGGCTTCGATCCCGATCATCCTTGTCTCGACGATCGCGATCATCTCGGTCCTTCCGATCATAATCGCTACGCACCCCTCCACTGGGTCGTTTGAAACCACGTTCGGGAGACTCGAATTGACGCTTACGGGAACGTTCATCCGGGCTTAGATGACGAGTACGACGGTCAGCATCACGCTTGTCATCATCCCGCAGAGACCTGCTTCGATCGTCACGCACTGGACGAGAGGTAGGTTCGTCACGACCAACTCGACGAGAGGAAGTTCTGGAGTAGTCATCACGTGGGTTTCGAGAAAAGGCTTCATCACGAGAGCGAGGTTCGTCACGGGAACGCGAAGTTTCTGTACGAGAAACTCGGCTTTCATCGGTTCGAGCAGGTCTGACAGCTTCGGCTTTAGGACGCTGGTCCCGATCGTCTCTATCTCGTCGATCTTCATGGAAAGATCGAGATCCCTCGGGGCGGTGGCGTTCAGGCTCTCGACGAGCATCGCGAGTGTCACGGCTTCGTGAATGTTCGCTGCCTACCCTTTCAGCAGCACGTTCACGGTCACTGTAGGAAGTACTGGTGCGCGGTCGCGTTTCCTTTGCCTTCTCGGATTCTCGCTCCTTTTCAACGTCATGTCGTCGAGGTGGAGTACGGCTACGTCGGCGTTCACTACGATGAGATGAGAAGGGTACATTCGGCGTGGAGGTGCTAGCCTTTGCAGAACTCGGTGGTAGCGGTTTTTCAACAACAGCTTTGTCCGAACTGCTTTTCACCGGAGTTGGCTTTCCAGAATCCGGCTTGGCCGTGATATCCCCTTTTGGAGACGTGCGACGAGTTGATGTCGGGGTTTCGTTAGCCATCGCGCGCTTCAATACATCACGTCGAACATTTTGGGACGGATCAGAAAGTGCTTGGAGCGTCGTACAGATGGCTGGTGCAGATTGTGAGGCCATAGCTTTCATCTGCCGAACTTGTTGGCGTTCATGTTCAAGGTTTGAAAACGGCGGACGCAATCGGTTTGGCAACGGGCAAGGAACAACGAAAGAATGACGGTTGTAGTACTTGGCTTCTTGCTCGTCCCGTCGAACCTTTTCAAGCAAGGCTTTCTTCTCGGCAATGTGATTCAACTTCGGATTCGTCACACATACAATGTTTTCCCTGACCGCCGCGAAATGTTCGCCAAGCTGCTTCTGAGCCGTTGGATAGTGATGCTTCGCAGTAGCGCTAAGGATGACAAACTCTCGGTGAAGCTTCTTCCGTTCGTCTTGCAGCTCTTCCCATTCCTTCTTCAACGCTTCATGTTTCTCAGCACCGGCAAGCTTACGCGTCATGATGATACGGTCGAAATAGACGGCACTCATTTCCATAATTTCGAAGAGGTTGTCTTCAACTTGTTGCTTGACGGACTTCAATGAGTGGCTGAAATGTTCACGATAAGAGGTTAATTGAGTCTCCTCTAAATTCCAACTTACAATGCGTAACGCTTTTGTTTCCGAAGCATTTGCACCAATCTGAGATGGCGCCGGAATGCTTTCTGTTGGCGACCCAGGGCCATCAGTCGATTGTACTTCTCAATGTAGCGATGTCGCAGCTTCTGCTCATGATAGCCATTCATTTGATCCATGAGTTGCCAGAGTTCCTTGTCCGCAACGGCAACGGCTGCCTTGGCTTTGGCGATCTCCTTCCGACAGGCAGACACCTGAAACTCCAGATAAACTTAAAAGAGTTCCTGTAAAAGTGGCAACTTACTTCTGCTATCGAAATTTTGGAAACCTTCCCTTGATTGGACTTGCGGCGCGCCTCTTTCTTCATCCTTGCTTCATACTCCGGCATGATCTCACAACCCGAAGTAAATACTTCATCGGTTATCATCTGGTTCTCCTCGATTTGCATGTTGACCAATCCAACGAAGTAGGCATAGTCGTCTTCAGCGCGTCGCAGATCATTCTTCACAACATCGGTAGACACGACATTTTTGCAATTGTAGAATCGTCTAATGAAACGCTTTGGCATTCCATCTAACTGCTCGCTCATTTGGTCAAGATACTCAAAAAGAGTCTTAATGATGCCATCGAAACCATTTTCAGACAGAGATTGATATAGTTGCTGCATGACGCGTTGGCTGGACTCGTCTTCCCACATTTGCTTCACAAAAGGATCTTGCGGTGCATCGTAACGAGCCAAATCGGGGCTGTCGCAGTTAGCCATCAATTGAAAGATGCCAACCAGTATCTTGGAGCCCATGATTGTGAAGACATTATTCTGCCGCCAGCGGACAAGCACAGGTTCACCGGCTGTCAAAACACCGCTCTTCGCGGTTTCCAAAGCCATTCTATTTTCGTGGTACACATCAATATCGGTGGTATCAAAACGCAAAATAAGGTTCCTAGCTGAAAAAGAAAATGTCATGGAAAACACGGATATGAGAGGAAAAAACTTACACAATGTTTTGAAAAAAACCCTGTAGAGTTGGGAAATCTTTGCAATGGAAAAAAAACTTGGCATAAGGTGATCATTCCACATTTTCGTCATGTCTCGCTTTTGCGATCGACAAGCTGCATTCAAATAGTTAATGTCTTCGATATCAGCTCTGAGCGCTTCAGTGTGACATTCCATCTTGGCCAACGCATTGAATTTGTAGTGTTCGTACATTTCATCCTGAAATATATATAATATAGGCTTTAAAACAAGAGTAATTGTAAGTTAACTTACGACACTATCCACAAGATGAATCTCTTGCATATGCATAACCATAGGAGGCGCTTTCGGATCTTTGAAGTAAACAGGAACTGCGCATTTTAGTACTGCTTCCTTTGATTTGGGCACAGTTTTGCCGGTCTTCACGTCTCCAACCATGGACTCGGCTTCTTTCTTTCCGTTGTCCTTATCTTTCTCATCCTTTATCGTAACCTTCTTCGTCGCTGTCGCCGGCTTGGCTTGGCCTCTGGTGTTGGACGAAGTCCGTGGAGCGGCTCCTTTCGTCGTCCTTTTGGGCACAACATCAGTAGAGGAACAAGGCTCTGGACTGACGGACACAGATGAGCTTCGGCGTCGTCTTGTGGATGACGTTGGTTTGGGAGAGGCTTGGCGACGTCTTGTTCGGGAGGTCGATGGTCCAGGCTCTGATGAATCTTGTCGGCGTCGCCGTGAGGCTGTAGACGGACCTGGTTCTTCTGAATCCTGGCGACGACGTCTTCCTGACATACTGCTAGACGATCCGCATGTACAGGAGAATCTACAAAAGGTATCACATGAAATAAATATATATATTGTTATATGTAAATATATATTTTAAAATATCAATAAGCACGGGTTGTAAAGGACGACTCAAAAGTACTAATATCTTTGACGCTGTGGTTTATTTTAACTGTAAAATGGCATCTATGGCCGCTGGCCCGGTGCTAGAAGCTTTGCAGCATTGTTGTGATGAAGGGAAAAGATAATTAAGATGGAATGGTACGATTTAGCGAGCAAGCAAGGAAGCACGTCCACGAACGAGGTGTGCGTGCACGGGAAGAGCGGGGATACTTTCGTGGTGAGACCACAGTGGGTTTGACCGACCGAGGTGGTCTTTCGAGACGAAGTGCGCCGCCAATCCGGCCTTTTCAGAAGAAGAATGTTCTACTGCTGGAATTCTTTATTATTGTGTTGAAACAATGTGTTTTATTGGTTTCACGCCCCATTTGGTTCATTTAAGGTAACATACCGTGTGCTAACGAAAAACGCAAAACCTTTATGTGTAACAAATGGTACGACACTACGGTAACTACACCTTTGTTGTGCATTATTTATATCATGTGGTCGAAGGTCTTACCTTAGTTGCTAATAGCACAGCAGTTATTGTTTGTTGTTTTTATTGACATTTACCAAAACCCCTGTCGGTGTTTGCTGGTGTATGTACTAGTTGCATTCCTTGCTTACTTTATTTTACGACTTACATACACTCTACAGTTACAATCATTATTTAAAGATAATCGACGTTGTTTTGGACTGATATTTTTGACGTATTAAGCATTGAAAAATGTCCAATTTTTTAGTTAGTTGGATGTATGCTAGATAATGGGCCAGGGACTTACGACAGAAACATTTTCAATTATGGGGTTGGGAAGGGGGTTGGGGAGCTTAAACCAAGCCAGACTAAATTGTGCTGCTTAACGGGACTTACAGAAAATGGTTGAGGGGGGATAAAAAGCACAAGAAGCTGATTTTTGGTTTAAGAAGCGGTTTGCGACCAGTCGCGGAAATCTGTAGCCTTTTCCATACTGTGGCGTACGGTACTTCAATGTCGTGTTCACCGGACTGATCGGTTGCATCATTTAGACTTTGTGCCTGCTGGGGCTTCACCGGGTCGCTACTTTGGAGCGTTAACTGTATTACATTATTTGTTGTGATACGGAGTGAAGGGGGGATGAATGCGTCATTACGAATGCCGGGGACGAGGAGGTCGGGGAGATGTCGCGATTCATGATGGTACGAAGAATATCTTCTGTTGAAGTGACGAACATCAGTTAAATGCTCATATAGAAGATAAGAGCGTGTGAATTAAGTTGGGCGATTTCTGGGGCAGAGAAGG
>KB455157.1:74315-91664 GCA_000341325.1 Panagrellus redivivus
CTTCAGTGACTGACAGCCGTGAAAACAGGCGAAACATGAAAGGGAAAGGATGACGACGTGGCATTAATAAGGGTTTGTGGCGGGAAATACCAAAAAGTGGTAAAATATGTGTTGCTGTTGGAAAGCGAAGCGCGAAATACAAATCAGCTTGCGTTTTCACACATATTTGACTCGTCTCCAGCGCTTGTGGAAGCGTGCTCATCAAAAGACCATCTTCGTGACGGGACCCCAGGCTGGCGCTGTTCGACCGCACTCGACTGACGGCTGGGCTGTTCGACGCGGTAAGAGAATGCAGAGCCGAGCTCCGTTCACTCGTTTCCTCGCGTATTTCAAGCCAGCTTCCTTCCTTCGTGTTGGATCGCCTGAGGCTCGAAAGCTGTGGTTCAGCATTGGAATTGCCGCGACATCGGGACCCCTTGTTACAATTGTTCAAATCGATTGATTCGTCCGATTAATTGTAACTTTTTTAGGGTTCATTCCCGAGGAATAGCCGCCGGTCATGGCCTTTGCTATCGGTGACCACATCGATACAGGTTGGTGCTTTGTTTTTCCCCACAGTTCCTTCGACTAGTGAATGTGCAGCGATTCATTGTAATGACGAAGCGCGCTTACAGATAAAGGGCCCGGCGAAGTTGTCTTTGTTGGGGAACCTGACTTCGCGGAGGGTGTTTATGTCGGCGTGATTCTGCAACAACCGAATGGCAAGAACAATGGTACTGTCAGGGAAAGGACATACTTTGAGTGTCCCGAAAACCATGGCATCTTCTACAAACTGGTGAGTCACTCTTGAAAAGATAGGGGCACTCTCGGCCGTCGCGCATACCTGCGCGCGACCTGGCTGGTGCAACCGCGGACACACCAAGCTCATCTGTCATCATTTTATTTTAGACTAGATTGATGGAGATTACAGCTGCTATCAATGCTGCCAAAAAGAGCTCGAAACTGCCCACTCGATCCTCAGCTGTCAATCTAAATCGTTCTGCTGGAAGTTCTAAGGTAAATTTATATATAAAAAACCTTAATAAAATCCAAATATTGTCTTTTTAGACGTCACCATCATTGACCCCGTCCGAATCTCGCGAAAGCCTTAGTAGCCGTTCTCGACAATCGTCTTTCTATGGTAAACCGCCAGGCGCCCCTACTCCAGCTAATGGCAATACAAAACAGAAGCGTCCTGGACCCTCTCCGAAAGCCACGCCGGAACCTGAGCCCGTCAAGGAATCCATTCCCAAAGCCGACGAGAATGTGAAACCAGCGTTGCCGCCGGCAGAGACTACTGCTGCCTCATCTGCTCCATTCAATTCCGTGGCTTCAAATGAGGCTGATATTAACACTTTGAGAAGCGAGCGAGATGCCTTGAAAGAGATGTTGAACACCGTCAAGTAAGTTTTTGGTAATTCGTATTGTTTTGCATAAACTGTTATATATTTTAGAAGCAAACGTCACGATGACTTTCAAAAACTCAAGCAGTTCGAAGAGATGCAGGTGAAGATCAGCCGTTTGGAGAGTCACAAGGACCAAATCCTGAAGGAACATAGCGAGCTCAAAAAGCAGTTTCAAGAAGCGAAGAAGGAAATCATCGACTTGAAGGCCAATGCCGCGGCTACCGTTAACCACGCTCCTCCGACTGATGCCGAAGAATTGTTGGAATCTTTGGCGATGGATAAGGAAATGCTCGAAGAGAAGACCGAACAACTTGAAAATGAAGTCCAGGCGTTGCGACAGAAGATTCAAGATCTTGAGGGTTCTTTCAATGGCAATGGTAATGCCCCCACTGTGAACGGCCACCGTGAATCCGACAAGGCGGAAGGAAAGTCAGCCGAGCCCAGTTCCGAGCGCGTCAAGATGCTTGAACAAGCAGTTGAACGTTTCCGTGATATCATTTTCAACTACGATGACCAAACCAAGGAGCTTACGGCAGAAAACCAACAACTTCGCGAGCAACTTGATCACTTCCAGAACCTTTATGAAAGTATGAAAGCCGAGGTCGATGAACGAGACAAGTCCATTTCTACGTTGCAAGATCAGATAGACGCTGCTCTGGGTGCTGATAAGGTCATCGAAGATTTGACTATCAAGATTCTCGACTACGAAGAAAAGGCTCGCGAATCCGAGCAGCTTGCTAGTGATTACGAAATTACGACTCGCCTGTTCGACGAACTGACTGACCACTTTGACCACTTGAAGAAGATGCATGCCGGAGAGATCGCAGTCTATGAAGAAGCGCTTTTGCTGGTGAAGCATGAAGCTGATCGCCGGAAGGATCTGCTCACCGAATCGGAAAGCCTGGTCATCCAGTTCCAGCGTAAGATAGCTGAAATCAATGAGCAACTGCAAGAAAAGGAAGACCAGATTCTCCGGCTTCAAGAGAACCTGGTCTCCAATGATGGAAACGCCGGTGGTGGATTTGCTGCTTTGAACGGCAGTAAAGCTTTCGCTGATGTAAGTCATCAATACATGTTTACGATTTCTAATAATGGTTTTTCTAGACCGTCACGAGTGAAGTTGCTCAACTTGAGCTCAAATATGCCAAGGAAAGTGTCAAATATCTTTCGACCTTCTTGCCCGACAACTTCTTCAAGGCTGGCAGTGATAGTGACCTTCTTCACGTGCATCTCAGTTTCCCTCGCATCGCTGCAAAGAGCGTTCTTCTTCGTAAACTTCTGCATTTGAAGTATCCCGACGTTCCTGGTGGCGTCCGTCGCGAACATGTCACCAAGTCTCATCGTGCCGAACAGTGGGCCAGCGTTGAACGGTTCGAATACGCGCTTGCTGCGTTGTACACCATTGTAATGAAGTTGAATTCGTAAGTCAAATGTCCATTAATTCTATTTTTGTACACGAAATGGTTTGCAGCATCACCCAAGGCTCCACTGTCGAACGCATGTCCAAACTCGCCCTCCAGAAGCATGACATTGCCCAACAGGAGAAGCAATTGGACAACTACTTTGAGCTGCTTCGGAACAACAACCTCGATGAGAACACCTCTACCGATTGCATTGATCGCGCTACGCTGTTCTTCACGACTTGTGCCTTCCACCTTTCTACGGATACGTACGATACGACGGAGTTCATGCAGAACACGATCAACCAATTCAGAACTGGTTTCAAGTGGTTGCAGATGGATTTGAAGCGCTTGGAGTTGGCTTTGATGCCTAGTGAGCTTGAAAATGGTGATTTTGTCGGTGTTCTGACCAAGTTCTCCGAGCTTGTCACCGATGCTGACAGGCATGCTATTCATGTCAGCAATGGTCTTCTCACCGACACTAAGTATACATGCGTTATCAACTCGGAACTCTCCGACCATTTGCAAACGGCATTGAGCGCTCTCGACAAGGCAAACCGAGCTCTGTACAAAACATGTGCCATTGTTGCTTCCAAGTTGAGCTTGTCGGTGGAATCTGAGGGGCTCCTCACTTCGCAGATGTATGAAGTGTTCCAGAATGCGGTTGAGCAGGACTACTCCGGTGCCAATGCACAGGATCCTTCAGTTCCGATTGCGTAGGTTAAGATTTCTTGCTCTACAGTGTTATCTTGTTTGTTTCAGTGATGGTCTTCAAAACGTGTGCGCCTTCTTTACTCTATTGTCCAAGAATCTTGATTCCGGACAGCTCAAAGTTCCGAAACCTGAGGCCGCTACCACTTCATTCCCGCCAATCCTCACCCGAGCGCAAGTTCGTAAAGAAGACGCGGCTGAAGCTGAATCCATGCGTTGGGAGATCAAGAAGAAGGATACCCAGATTGAAAACCTCAACAAGGTTGTCAAGGGTCAGATCAATGATCTCAGCACCATGCGAGTACGATTGGAAATGACTACCCAAAAGGTGCTTGCATCCAGCGATGAAGCTGCCGCCGCAAAGATGGAAGCGAGGTTGAATGAAATCACGGTTGCTCACCGTGCCGCCATACAAGAGTACATTGATCTCGTACAAGCCCGAGAACAAGAAATATCCGAACTCAGGGAGAAGTTGGAAAGTGGCAAGGCGCGTGATCAGTTCGATTCGATGCAGCAGTTGATGAATACGGTATGTGTTTGGTGTTTTCATCTTGTCGGTTTCATGTTCTGCTTTCAGCTGGCTTCCGCGGGTAACACTAGCTCCATCGGTACCAACGATCTCACAACTCTCAACAAACGCAATGCTGCCCTTCTCATGAATCTCCACAAGCAAAAGAACGACGAGTTGCTCAAAGTCGTGCAATCGCTGCCTCCGATTCGGGTGGCACCCGCCAATGTCGGCATGTACCACAAGAAAACTCGCAATCCGCAAAACGACATCAAGTTAATGCTCCGACAAGCGCATGATCTGGGCAATGCGATGAATGTCGCCCTTGTCGAGAAGAATGTTCTTTATAGGGGTCCCTGTGAAAAGTTGAACGCGATTAACCACCAAGTTGATCAAGTAAGTCCAATCGTTTTTCCGCACCTGGTAATAATCGTCATTTTTCAGTTGTATACCCAGTTCCGCGGCGTCATCGCAACCATCAAGACTAATTAATTAACTGTGCTTCATGTAAATGGCTAAACTTGTATTGTCTTGAATGCCTTTCTTCCAGTAACTTATTATTATTGCATGATAATAGTGCCTACGGCTTTAAGGTGCTTCAATGCAGTTTGGGTCTATTTCACTAACTATTGATTACCGTTTGCTTGAGTTATTTTAAGTCAAAGAGTTTTTGTTATATGTTTTTAATGTCTTTAACACAATAAACCTCACTTTAAAATCAAATATTTATTAACTTAACTTCGAACCACCACCGAATAAGTTCTGATTACACAACAGTTACGACGAAAGTATATATCACATTCAATTTGATACAACGCATTCTGAATGATAAATAGTTTGGATGGAATAATTACGCAAAATTTACCTTGTTGAGGCCAGAAAGCAGAAGGGAAACACAAATCAGTAAAGCGGTGAAAGATATTTTGTGTCAAAGGCACTTAATGAATAAACAAAAGATACTATCTTTCTAGATATTGACTATTTCGGAAACACAAAGGTATCAGTAAAGGCGATACGCAAAGGTAGAAACTGGATGAAGAGTACCGACGGATTCTTCGATAAATAAAATTATTCAGTTTGTCAGGGAAAAAGGCAACTTACTTAAACCAAATGAGGGATTGATTTTTAGGACGAAAGGAATTGACAGAAAAAAATTAGGGCTGACGATTCTTCATCTCGTTCATGGACACATTTTGCTTTGGTTTGGTCGAAAGCAAGTTGTCCAAATCAAGACTGTTGCTGAGGTCGTTCCATAGTGCGGATTTGTTGGCCGGCGACGTGGTCGTGGTAGTGGCGGAGGGGACTGCGGGCTTTGCCGATGGGGTTGCTGTCGGGAAATGCGATGTCGCCGGTTGGTTGAGGGAGAATGACGAGAAGATGTCATCGGCAGGAGCGGCACCCAGAGGCTGTGGCGTACCGAAGTTCGATGGGGTGAAGCTGGTTTGAGTCGACAGGGGTTGAGGTGTCGAAGACGATGAACCGCCAAAGACATCGAAGAATGGATCCGCTGCTGCAGGGGCAGGCTTGGCGACGGGTGAGAAGATGTCCAGGGGATCCTAAATGGTTGAAATTTCATTTTTAGGGCAGAAATCTTGTTTTTTCAAGTTTTTAATCAATAATTCTGATCTTTGTTGGCCTTAATGGAAACACCTGATAACTTACATTTGAGACCGGCTTCGCAGGGGTCGGGTTCGAAACAAAAAGATCATCAAACGCAGATGATTTCGTGCCCACAGCAGGTGAGGGTGGTCCAGATGGAGGCTGAATCACAGGTCCAGAAGACACAGGAGCAGTATTCAGATTCAAAAAGTCAAAGTCATTGGATGTTGTCTTCGCAGGAGCAGCAGTGGCAGGCGAGCTGAAGAAGAAGTCATTCTGGACAGCTCCAACCTTCGGGGCACCACCAGGAGGCGGCGGAACAGACGGAATCTGGGCAGTACTTCCGTTCGCCTGAGGCGGCGATGGCAAAGCACTGGTAAAGTCCGTGAAATCCGCGAATCCGTCGCTAGCGCGTTTCGCTGCGGGTTTGTTGCCGCCGGCACTGGTACGAGCACTGGCAAAGTCGCCGAATTCATCATCGGGATCATTGTTTACAGGTGAATCGGCACGGATTCCGAGTTCGGGTGAAGCATCACGGCGAGTACCTCCACCAAAATCAAACGCAGTCACTTCGCGCTTTCCAGAAGGCCTATAAACAATCATATAATTGCGATTCTTTAAACTTGCCATAAAAACCCTCACCGATCCTCATCAAACCGACTATCGCGATCATAACGGGAATCATTATCGTACGAGTCCTCATACTGACGGTTATTGCGAGTTGAACTGGAACTGCTACTTCCGGAAAAGCCACGCATCGTCATCTCATCGCGGGAGAAGCCGCGATATTTGTCTTCTTTCCCGGCAACTTTGGCCTTCTTCCGTTCTTCCCGTAGCTTGTCGTCATCTTCAAGAAGCTCGAGAACAGCTTTTGCGCGGTAACGAACTAAAATTATATATGAAAAAGCTATGAAACGAATGGGACAGCAAAAGAAACTCACCATTGATACCCTCATCTTTTCCACGTTCATTGACGCTTTTGTAGTGCTCGAGACTTCGCATTTCAAACACATGATCGCGAGCATTAGAAATGACTCGTTCGCAGCCATTTTTGAGCAAATGTTCAAGCAGAATGAGCGACTAAAAAGAAGCTTCATGGTTAGATTGCTGCGGACGCGAAAATCACAGAAAAGGGGAAATAATGAGAAACGCACCTTGTATGTGCGTCGCCAAGCCACTGGGCTTGGTGGCAACATGCGCTTCCAAAGCATACCCATAACTTCAGGAAACGCGTCATACTGGAACGTAAGGCCGGCAATCTCGCGCATCATGTCGGGCGTCGGACCCCAGGGCTCTTCAGTGGTAGCATCGCGGACCTTAATTTCGGGCTCAGTGAAGTTCATGACATAGCTCTGGCTGAAAATAGGAAATTGCGAAAGGAATATTTTGATTTTACGCGTTCAACTTACACTTTATCACTGATCTTGCGAACTTCATAAGAGTTTAGGGTGTCGCTGACACTCTTGGTCAAGCTAGCGATCCCACTGAATAGGTCCGACATGGTTGGCTAAAAGGGATAATGTAACAAAGTTTTGCGAAGTATTGTTTATGCGCGTGGCCACGTCAGACACGAACTCGAACAAAGATATTTCATAGAGTTAACGTTTTCCGAATGGGAAAACAGAAATTGAAAGATGCCACGATAGAGAGATGTTTTTGGATGCCATGATGCAAAACGACTACTGAACCCTCACTAAACTCGCAGATCCGCAAGGTCGCATCGCACCCGAACACCGATCGTTGAAGGCCACTACCCTTGGTCATTGATCGAACGAGGCCCGCGCCAGCCGGTAGGTATACGAACGTACACATACAATGCATCTTGCATTTGCAGTTCCACGTCAAATACGCAGCGTATGACGCGCGAGTGGAAACGAAGAAAAAGGCGCAAGGCTGACGACGATGGACACGCACATCTTTTGCGCTACCCCCCTTTTTTACACGTCTCTTCTCCACAGTCGAATTTTTATGTTACGTGGGCCTTGGGGGCGTTACAACTATTTTTTTTTGTTTCTCGTCTTCTCTCTTTTCGGCTGTGGCCTATCGTTATCGCCACACCGCAATCCTCGACGCCACCGGTCGTGAGAACAATGACGACGTCTGGTCGACACTGCCACGAGGCACGATTGTTCGATCATTGATTGGTATCTGCAAGCAGTACAACAAAAACAACACTGAATAACAGGATCCATCCAAACAAGGTTGTCTATCTGTGCAATTGGACACAAGATTCATGGGTTTGAAGAAGAGTCAATTAAAAGTATTTGTTATACCCTCAGGCGAAAAACGCGGCATAGAAAAGATCTAAACACTGCCGGGCGGGCATGCTCGCTTCCGGCCACAGGGGACGACAGAGGGGGTAAGAACGGAAAAAGGACGTGTTGTCTAGCACCCTTTTGGTTCCATAAATGTTGCCACAGATTTTTAGTTGCATTGGTACTTGGGGAAACGGAAAGGACACGTCGGTGACCGTGCTGAAGGGTATGCTTTGTACGGTATACGTGAACCGAGGGCTTCACGTGCTGCTGGCAACAGCTTATTTGGGTACACGGACAAATCGTTTTTATGAGACCGCGAGTCTTAGTCATTTTTTATTCAAACAAAAACATTGAAACACAACAAAACCGCGAAACACGCCTATCGATTCTCGCGTTCACGCCTCTTTTCCTAAGTATAAGTAACTCCTATCATACAACCCGTTCAGCTCCGAAGGATATTGATAAAAGCCTCTTTCGGGATTTGGACTTGGCCTATCATTTTCATCCGCTCTTTACCCTTTTTCTGGTGACTGAGCTTCTTGTTGAGGCGCTCCATTCCACCCCCACCGAAATTGCCCTTTAACAATTGGCTAAAGTCTTTTTTGTAGGCTTTGATCATTCCCTGGGCGACGGCTTTCGTCGAGTTTCCGAGGGTCGCACGGATGTTAACATCGTATTGTTGACGTGGAATCTCCTGAAACGTAGCATTACTTTCTTCACCATCTCTTGTCAATTGGGGCCAATTTGAACGCGCGCCCAATCAAAAGACTCTTAATGTAAGCAGACTGGCCCCATTAAAATCAATAGACCCGCGAATTCAAGCTAGATTCTCAGGTGCGTTGCTGCAGCTAGGCAAAGAACTAAATTAAAATTCATGAACATTACTTTTTTCACTGCATATGGGGGCAGCAAGCGGTGCTATAGACACCGACGAAAAGAAAATCCCTTAGGCAACGCGACTAGGGGGAAGGAATGAGATTGTTGGGAATGCGCAAGGACAGCTACCTGTGTCCCATTTAAGTAGTAAAAAGTGAAGAAAAGAAAAATGTCGACTGCGCTATTCGACCAAGTCGTTTTAAGCGTTTAACTACTAGGTCTATGTTAGTAACTACTGGTTGTAAGCAAGGTTTCTTACCTCCTTCAACTTCGCCACCAAAGCCTTTGCTCGAGCTGGGGCCTGTCCTGCGGTAGTAATGATAGAGAACTCATCAATCTGACGTCCGTTAATAGAAACTCCAAGACGAACGAGATTAGCTTCCTGGTAGCCGACAGGTTCATAATCAAATGACGCATAACCGCTGAAAGTAACACTTGCTAAATTACGGTAAACTAAAAAATTCACCCACCTTGTAGCTTTCTTGAGGCGTTCAAAAAAGTCGACAACGACTTCAGCTAGCGGTAGCTTTGACTTAATTAGAACCCTGTCATTGTCAATGAGTGAAATGTCACCCCTCTCGCCACGGCAATCAACGCAAAGGGAGGATACTGTGTTCAAGTACTCCAGGGGAACGATGATCGTAACCAGCACAATTGGTTCGAGAAAATGATCAACGTCGGAGACATCGGGAAAATGCGACGGATCAGTGAACGTAATTTCTCCCTTGCCGGCATACCGCTTCTTCCGGATGGTCTCATTGTCCTTGATGGCGGCTTTGTATTCGACATTCGGCACAGTCAGAATGACATTTGCATCGTACTCTTGATCTAATCGTTGCGAAAAAACTTCCATGTGCAACATCCCAAGGAACCCAATTTTCCAGCCAAGTCCGAGCGCAGGACTCGAATCTGGTGACACTGTAACTGACGGGTCATTGAGACTGAGACGCTCAACAGCTTGCTTGAGGTCTTCGTACATGGCTGTCTCGACAGGGAAAAGACCAGAGTACACAGTCGGTTTGATGGCCGTAAAACCAGGGAAACATTTTACAGTAGCCTTTTCAGCAGGATCAAACAAGGTTTCTCCTACAGCCGCTTCTTGGACGGTTTTCATGTTGCAGATGACGTAGCCAATTTGTCCGGCGCAAAGGCGCTACAAAATAAGCATTCACTTGTAAAACGGATTAAATTATAACAAAAAGGATTACCGTCGTTGGCGTTAGACTGGGATACATAATTCCAACTTCGGCGACTTCGTATTCCTTTTGACCATTGAAAGAGGCAATTTTCTGGCCGCGGGCTATCGACCCTTCTTTCACTGCAATCATAGCAATGGCTCCGCGGAACTGTTCAAACCAAGAATCGAAGATGAGGGCACGGAAGGGGGCGTTGGGGTCGGCATTTGGCGGTGGAATTCTGAAATTTAAATTTTCAAAAACAGAAATAAAGTTTAGACAAACTTCTCAAGTACAGCATCAAGCACCGATTCAACATTGATTCCGCTTTTGGCACTGATCTTCAAGACATCTTCGGGCGCAAAGTCAAACAAGTTGTGCAACTGGCTTAGAACTTGCTCAATTTTGGCTTCTTTGAGATCGATTTTGTTGATGACTGGAATCATGACGATTTCACGTTCGAAAGCGAGCCAAAAGTTTGCAAGGGTTTGGGCTTGGACTCCCTGAAAGTTTAACCTTCTATCAAACATGCCGAACAACGTCAAATCAAACCTGATTCGCAGCCACGAGCAACACAATACCATCACAAGCTGCAAGTGATCTGGAGACCTCAAAACTGAAATCAGCGTGGCCCGGAGTATCGATCAGGTTAAACAAGTGATCCTAAAGATGAAAAACAAAAAATATATATATAAAAACAATCAAAAAGGCGTCAAAAGCCTACCTTGTAAACCATGGAGCAACTCTGCGCCTTGACAGTGATGCCACGATCTCGTTCGACCTGCAACTTGTCGAGAAACTGCTTCCGTTCATTCACACTGATCACATTTGTCATTTGAAGGATCTTGTCGGCAAGGGAACTCTTTCCATGATCGACGTGAGCGACAATACCGAAATTGCGAATCCTGTCTGTAATTTTATATATTTTTCATCGCCAAATTTGGATGAACATGTCTACCTGGGGTAAAGGCATCTACTTCTGTCAGCTTTTCCGGGTTTATTGACTTCACAATCTTGTAATTAACGCTTGAAAGTCGTCTGGCACTGGAAAACCCAACTTGTATCCATAGTTTGTGCCCCATTTGCCATTTGACCTGTAAAGGAGGTCTATATTGATTAAATTCTGTTAGCAATGTTATTCTGCACGTTTGAAGGAAAAAGGAGGAGGGAAAGTGTAAGGAAAGAAGGAAAAACAGACTACGAAAAAAATTCGTTCAGCCGGCGGCGGTTGTGTAAAACAGTGACACACACCATGCTTCTCGTAACGAAAGACACCGCCCTTTCAAAAGGTTGCCCACAAGCTTGGACAAGCGACATTTTGATGGCTATATTTTCCAGTTGGTTTTTGAGATAATTTTATCAGTTCCGTCTTTTATTGATATTCGTGTTTTGAAATCGTTACATATCACAGTTCAAATAGTTACTTAATGTTTTGTTACGTTTTCCATAATAGTGGCAAGATTGAACATTACTATTGTTTTGCGATGTTTGTCACATTGATGCACTTGTTGACAGGACGGACTCAATTGGTGACGACTGTCACGCATGACCGCTGCGGCCGCAAGCTCTTTTTCTCGAGGTTGACATACATAACAGTGGCTTGTCGTGTTGGCTAATTCTCGACCGCAGCTTCATCACCATGGATAATGATCCGCCAAAGACTCCACCAACCGACGCCAACTCGGATAAGGACAAGGAGCGAAAGCCTAGTGGCGTAGATCCCACGATCACCCCCGCGTAAGTTTTGACCGCCAAAATATAAGGAATCCAGTCGTAAACATGTGTTTTGTGGTCTTTGATAAAAAAAGTTTTCAGCCCGGCGGAAGATCTTCCATATCCATTGGACATTGTGGTTCACAAGATTAACCAGGCTGTTTTGAACCGCAATGATGACGACAGCGACGATGATGCCGTTAATGAGGTTAACTACGAGCTTAAGAAAGAGGGCTTCAAAATTACGAACAAAGATTATGGTGCTGACTGCGTGTACACGGCTGAAGCGTCCGCAAGTCAAGTTTCGACGACTGATAGTGTGCCAAATCCAAGCATCTCTGGACGAGCACCTTCAAGCAAGTTCCGTAAAGGCCATCGACGTGCATGGTCTATGCCCAATGCAAATCGGGATAAAGCTGTGCTGATTGTTGCTGATGATTCGATTGTCGATGTAAGTTGTCTTTGTATGTCCATATTCATTGTAGCAATATTGAATTGCAGGAAGATGGCGACAGAGAGAAACATTTAGTCCGTTACCGTCTTCATCCATATCGCACTGACGATGAACGATCCGCCGTCGCTGTGAACGACTTCATCCAGGCGTCCAACTTCGACATGCATTTACCTCTCGATGACGCCGAACTTGATGAGGACCAAATGTGTTTTGGCGGCGCGTCCAAAGGCCCGGTTTCCGTCATGAAACGCATTTGGGAGGCTACATGGAAGGCACAAAGTTTTGATCTTCTCCCGGCATGGCTCCAGGACAACGAATACCTCCGCAGTGGCCATCGTCCGCCGTTGCCAAGCTTCGTCACTTGTTTCCAGAGCATTTTTGAATTCCATACAGAGACTGGAAACATCTGGACCCATTTATACGGTATGTTCGGCAGACACATATTGTACGTAATTCAATTGACTTTTAGGATGTCTTGCATTCGTTGGCGTCGCTGTATACTTCATGTTTAGACCAACATGGCAAGTGTCTTGGATGGAGAAGTTTATTTTCTCCTTCTTCTTCATCGGCGCAATCTGTTGTCTTGGACTGTCGTGCTGCTTCCACACTGTTCAGTGTCATTCGATTGGAGTCGGAAAGCTTTTCAGCAAGTCGGTTTCAAATTAAAAACTTTTTCGTCACTGGTATTAACTTTGCTTTTCAGGCTCGACTACTCCGGAATCACAATGCTTATAGTCGGCTCTTTCATTCCTTGGATTTATTACGGCTTCTACTGTCGATCGTTGCCCATGGTCATCTACATGACGATGATCACAGTCCTTGGTATCGCGGCCCTCATTGTCTCGCTTTGGGATAAGTTCGCTGAACCGGCTTATCGCCCGGTCCGTGCCATCGTCTTTGTTTGTATGGGATTGAGTAGTGTCGTGCCGGCTGCTCACATGCTCTTCATTGATGGAACTGAATTCATGTTTAACACGGCTTCTCTCCACTGGCTCCTTCTCATGGGTGCATTTTATCTCACTGGCGCAGCTCTGTATGCTTCTCGATTTCCGGAACGGTTTTTCCCAGGCAAATGCGACTATGTGGTACGTTTTCCTTTATTCCGATGCCCATTAAATTGTCATTTCAGTTTCAATCCCACCAACTTTTCCACACGTTCGTCGTTATTGCTGCGTATATTCATTTCCACGGCATCACTGAAATGGCAATGAAACGTCTCCAACTGGGATCGTGCATTGAACAGATGACCGAACGCTTCGGAATCGATGAACCTACTTTTATGGATCGACTCATCCGCCCCCACTAGTCCCCCCAACTAATGCTTGGTTATTGAAGATTATGTGTTCACAAACTGATTGACTTCTTTACTGACGGTTTTGTAATGTTCTCTGTTTATTATGATAACTGTTTACTCTATTTATCGGGTTTTATTATATTAATTGTGTCGTAGGGAGCAAGTATCCATGAAGAAAGACAATTTCCCATAGAATAAACATAAACAGCAGTTGCTTTTTGATGTAACTTTGAAAACACATGAATGAATCGATAAACGGATAACCGAACCGTTAGACATATTTATTGATAAGATGGACTGGCTTTGTATAATTAGAATTTTAAGATCTTTGGGTACCGTCGGCTGAGCGGCGAGGTAAACCATGGAACATGTCGATTCGATGGTATTATCCACACTGGCCAAACTGGGATGGTACGTCTTTTGAATTGATACGTGTTCATTGCGCTAACTTACGTTACTTTGTAGCTCATTCTGTGACGAAGCTGTCCCGCAAACTTTGGAAGATCTCACCCGCGACGACTTCATCGAAGGCATTGTAAAGCTTATTTGGATGATCGATCCGGAAACCAAAACGACCATCCCGACTTTCAAGCTACCAGGATCAGCTGCACAAAAGTTTCAAGTCGCTACAGCCATCGCAAACATTGTCAACGAATTGGGACTGAAACGCGATTCTATTGGGTATCATACACTGTTGTATGCTAACGTTTTTGAAATTCGAAGAATTTTTATCACTTTGATTGAACGCCTTCCGAAGAAGAAGATTTGGGTTGAAAAGTCGATGAGTAGGTTGTGGTGAAAACAGGCAGATATTTACAATTCATATCGTTTCAGCACGATTGGAGCGACTTCTCAATACCGTTGGTGAGCGTGTCCAGGAAGATTCGACGAAGCAATGGGTACCAGAATTCTGTAGATATTTCAACTACAAATATGATGGAAAGTATTGGCATCGACCGGAAGATCCCGAAAGGGTGCCATTCAGCTCACACCGAGTCGGACAAGACGTCGACGCTCGATTTAATCTATGTCGAGCACTGGAAGGCCATGACGATATTAGTGAACTTGCTTCAGTGGAGGATTATGCACTAATATTCAACGATGGCATCCAGAAACCTTCGCCTCCAACCCGACCGGCACTCGCTCCAAAGCCGATTATCGCGTCAAAGCCGACACCACCGCCACGGAATGTTCCTGTGCAGAAGAGCTCTGCTGATTCGCCTGATGATGATCAAGAGAAACTGGCCTCCGAAATTGCCCTCGTAAAGGCGGAGATTCAATCGCAAAAACATGAAATATTGGAGGTTGGTTTTCAACACATTGTGATACGTTGCCAAACACGTTCACTTTCTAGTTTTGTTACGCCCACAGTCGCCTCGAAGATGATATTCTGTACTACAATGAGTTGTTGACCACGGTTGATGTGAAGTTGTTGGAACTGTTGAAGGAACCTGAAGACTCCCTTGAAAAGCTGCAAACCGAATTAGCGCAGATCTATGAAAACGATGTGAAAACACAAGAAGCCTTTTTGAAGACGAAAGAGGAGCTGAGCAAACAGCTGGAACAACTGCGCATTTCAAAGGGGCTTTCCACCAGAAACGAAGCCGGGAAGCAACATATTCGCAAAGTTCAAGATGTCATTGCAGAGCGGAAGAAGAAACTTGCTGAAGACTCGCGACAAATTGCTAAATTGGTAGGCTCTCAAATACTTAAGCGAAAACACAAACCTTTTTTTCAGAAGAAGAAGATATCCCAAGAATCAGGCTCGCCGGATCGGCGCCGTTTCGTATCTCGAATCATGGAGATCATGCAGACGATCAACGCTTTGTTAGAGAAACGCAATAAGGTAACTAATTTCAAAAATTTACATTAACAAAAACAAATAAATGTGTCCTTTTCAGATGTTCCGTGAATCAAGCATATTGGATCGTGAGATTGTTCACTTGGATGGCAATCTTAGCCGAACTTATTCTGTTGTCGACGCTTGGATGATGCCTGCGTCCTGTCGCGATGGCCAATTACAACAAGCCTATCGAGATTTGATCTCACTTCATGAACGCTGCCTTGCCATTCGACGTTTAATCGAAGATTGCGGAGTTCTAGCCAAGGATATCGACGACGTCACCAACGAGGTTTGTGGTCTTACGTTTGATATTGTTTTTATTGGTTTACCTTTCAGCTTGAACTTGAAAGACAAAACGCCGCAAATGTTCATCTTGATGACCTTCTCAATGACGTTGCTCATATCCAGGATGAAAACGCCGCACTTCGGAAACAGAAAGAAACGTTGCTTAGCGCTGCCACCACACGAAATTAAAGCCCAATCTGTAATCCTTTTGAGTCTATATTCTGTTTAACTGCCTTGTACTGTGATATGTATTTGTATCGGGTTATTCGTCAACATACATAAAAATGACAATGTACATACAATGTATTTTATGAATTGAAGAAGTTTTGAGTTTTACACATGCTGAAAATTCAGGGACCATTTCGATAACAAAGCGCCTTTATCATCAGTTTACTGAAGTAGATGGTTGCACAGTGCGGCTTCTGAAAATAGTTATAATTGTTAAAAAAATTCCACTTTTGCAAGCTTCAACTTTCTATTCCGCGGCCCTTAGTGCAAAACTGCAGCTAATATTCGAGATTTGAGCGTCCACTAGCATCAGATATCTGATTTTGACCATCAGAAATGACGTCATTTCTTAATGCGGACACATTATTTTCACTGAGAAGGAGACATGCTCTCTCTCGTTGTCTGGTTGCCTCCCACTCTCTCATTAGATGTTGCGCATGCAAATAGGGCTTGTTATATAAGCATGACCGGCAGCTAAACAAGAAATAACAATAACGACATCACCTCCGCCGATAACATACCATGAATATAACACACAATGACTCCAATAAAATTCCCAGACACCTATCAAGTTCCATTACTCCGATACAAATTCCAAAACTCCGATAAAATTCCATGACTCCGATAAAATTCCATGAAACCGATACAAATTCCATGAAACCGATACAAATTCCAAGACTCCGATAAAATTCCATGAAACCGATACAAATTCCATGAAACCGATACAAATTCTAAGACTCCGATACAAGTTCCATGACACCGATAAAATTCCATGACTCCGATAAAAATTCCACAACCACAAAATTTAAATATAACCATTACTTAAACAACGACTCCGTCAATCGGGTCACCACCGTTGACGTGAAACAACTGATACAGACTATGAAACTTGAATTCCACGATATCATAGCGTTCAGCGGGAAATTCAAATAAGACCATCCAGTCAATTATGAAACGAGTATCAACATGTATAATACTACTAGAACGATTAAAGAAAAACAAAAAAACGCAGTTTGTCAAAAAGTGATTAAGTATTGTCGCACAATTTGCAAGTATTATCTTTTTTCAATAAGGTTTTACCTTAAGTTGGAAATTCCAAACGGGATACACCGCATTTGATAGCGCATAGGAAGGTATTGAAATCCCACTTCAAAAAAGTTACATTTATTTAAAAAGTCGGTATTTTTACTCTAAAAGCTTATTACTCAGTAAACAGGGGGATCTGGCAAGGTATAACCATTCCTTAGTGAGGTAGTTTCGTCCTGTTGAAATTGTGTGAGACGTGAAACTCGATCCTGGTCAAATCGCTTGCACGACATTGAATGAGTCCAGGGCTTTCGTGGTCGAAATGCAAGACCAGTGCTCGCGCGTGAGAATTGATGACGGCGAGAGTGGTGATCGCCGTCTTTACACGTCTGCCGTCTGCTGAACGATTTGACCCAAAAGGTCAGGATGAAGACCATCCTCGCAGTCCGACTCGCATGCCTTTCACCCCGGTCATTTATAAGGGAGGACCAAAACCACACGACGGTCCTTGATCGTGCCGTCTCGGGTGCTTTGCCAGTAATCATTGCGGCTTAAGGAAAGTCTTGTGGTATTTCTCCGGTGCTATTTTTTGCA